>PVJC01005232.1:0-59909 GCA_004026665.1 Murina feae
CCCACCCCCACACCACCCGCCACCATGCCATCTCCCTCCCGCCCACCCCCATATCCCGCTCACCCTGCCACTGCAGCTGGCACTGCACTGGCCTCCAGGGCTGCCGGGCGCCATTTTTCCTGAGCTAATTTGCATACAGCTATTCTGATTGGCTGGTGGGCATGGCTTACTCCCGTCCCAGAGAAACGGTTAATTTTAATATTTCGCTTTTATTAGTTAAGATAAACTAGGGGCACAATGCATAAAAATTTGTGCACTCAGGGGACCCTCAGCCCAGCCTGTGCCCTCTTGCAGTCTGGGACCACTTGGGAGATGTCCAACTGCTGGTGTGCCTGGCCAGCCTGGGTGAGGGGATGATTGCTGTTTGCAGGCTGGCCAAGCCCTCCAGTGGAGACCCTAACCTCATGGGGGTGTGGCCAGCCTGACTGAGGGTCTGAGAGCTGTTTTCAGGCTGCCTACAGCTCCCATTGACCCAAGGTCCTAGCTAGGCTGGCTGGAATCAGGTTTCTGGAGTTTATTTATTTTCTATAATTGAAACTTTGTTGCTTTGAGCAGCCTAGCCAGGCAGTTTCCTCCATTACTGGTGCAACGGAAGCCTCCTGTTTGCTCTAGCTCTGTGGCTGCCAGCCACCATCTTGGCTTGGTAAATCTGCATACAGCTGCTCTGATCGGCTGGTGGGCGTGGCTTGGATGGAGGACAGGGCTTAGGTGTAATGGAGTGAGGTTAATTTTCATATTACTCTTTTATTAGATTAGATTAGTCTAGAGACCCAGTGCACAAAATTTGTGCCCGGGGTGTGTGTGTCCCTCAGCCGGGCCTGCACCCTCTCCAATCTGGGACCCCTGGCTCCTAACAACTCACCTGCCTGCCTGCCTAATGCCCCAAATTGCCTTCCCCTGCTGACCTGGTCACCCCCAACTACCCTCCCCTGCTGTCCTGGTTGCCCCCAACAGCCCTCCCCTGCCAGCTTGGTTGCCCCCAACTGCCCTCCCCTTCTGGTCTGGTCACCCCCAACTGCCCTCCCCTGCTGGCCTGTTCCCCCCTAACCCCCTGCCAGCCTGATCTTACCCCTAACTGCTCTCCCCTGCCAACCTGATCACCCCTAACTGCCTCTGCCTCGGCCCCCACCACCATGGCTTTGTCCGGAAGGAAGTCGGACGTCTGGAAGATGGCTGGTCGACCTGGTCTAATTAGCATATTAACCTTTTATTAGTATAGATGGAAGAGACATGATCAATTCACAGACAGAAGTTGTCTTTAAACACAAATGAGAGTAACAAGTAAAAAAGTTGACAAAAAAATGTATGCATTTGTAAATTATCTTCCGTTTTCAACACTAAATTTAATAGTATAATGTTTATAATATGTATATTTTGATGGAGTAGTAGTGTCAATCATTAAAGGTGTTACTATTTAGTTCCCTGTTACAACTCCTCAAAGCTCTTGACAGTCTGTCTCTCTCCTCAAAAGTCCAAATGTCACCTGTTTTTCCTTTCTGTATGTATATAGCTGTACTTCTGAAAATGTTGATTCATCATGGCAAAATGTCCTTAAGTTAATTTTACGTCTATTTCATATTTTCTCCCTATTTTCATTCACCCTATCCTAAATGTCAAAAACCTCTCATGTAAGTATCTTTGCTATATTCCTCTTACTCTCATTTGGGAGGTCCTGCTTTTCAGGCTGCACCCTTACATATATTATTAGTTTGTCTCTCTATGGTCCTTTAGATATCTTTGCACCTGCTCCACTCTCATTTTCCTAAAAGACCCTTCCCCCTACTTCTGTGACAGTGAAATTACTATTGATTTCTTCTGTTGATTTCACTGTCAGCCTTATCCAAAAAGCACTTTGTTGCTGCATGCCATTTCTTCAATGTATTTAGAAAGTAATAACTTTTATATTAAATTATAGTAGATGTAAAAGTGTATATATCACAAGTGTTCAGCTTGTGGGATTTTTACAAAGGGTCAGACTATGCAACCTGCACCCAGGTGAAGAAGCAGGTGATGGCTGTTTGCAGGCTGGCCAAGCCCCCCAGTGGGAACCCTCACCCCATGAGGGTGTGGCCAGCCTGGGTGATGGGCCGAAGGCCGTTTTCTTTGAACTTCCTATAGTACAATCACAGTGTCTTCACAATGTGACAATTTTATTTCTTCATATCAAATTATCATCCCTTTTATTCTTTTTATTTTTTTATGGCACTTGCTAGAATCTTCGTTCAATTTGGAATAGAGGTAGTTATATTACACATTTGGCTGCAGCCCAGAAGGTTCGAACCTGTCCAGCTTTTTTCATGACCTTCACTCCTTGGCTTTAAATACCTCCTGTTTTTGAATGTTATGTGATAAGTAACCAACTTGCATTCTTTGGTGTATTGTGTAATACGCAATCAGCAATTATTTCTTTCTTTACGAATATTCAATTTACCCAGACCCACTTTTTAAACAAAATATTCTTTCCCCACTGCACTGCAATGGTAGCTTTCAAGATGGTCCTCAATGAGCCTCACTTTCTGGTATTCATGCCCTTAGGCAGTTCCCTCTAACATACCATCAAGGTTGGTCTGAGTAACCTGAACCTTTCAGCAGAAGGAACAGTGTGCCCGTTCTGATAGGAAGCTATGCGGAAATGTGCCTTCCATTTGGGCACTCTTTTGCTCTCTACCTCCTGGCCCTCACTGGAGGAAGCCAGCTATTATGCAGACCTATGGAAAGACTCATGTGATAAGGAACTGAAGCCTCTTACCAAAAGCTATCGGACTGTTTTTGCATGTTATGTAATAAGTAGAATTATTCAGCATAGGGACATTGTCTTCAGACTTTCCTGAGCTTAGAAGCCCATACCGCTGCAGCCCTGCAGCAGACAGCTTGATTGTAACTTTTTGAAAGACCCTGAGCCCTAACCACCCAACTAAGCCACTCCTGCATCCCTGACATATAAAATCTGTGAGATAAGAGATGTTTGTTTATGAAGCTGCTGTAATTTGAGACAAGTTGTTAAGCAGAATATATGATGCAATCACTGATGACTACAGGTTAGCTTATTTATGTACTATTCTCTTTTCCTTTGGTCTATATTTCTCTCTTTGCAGTGCTACTACATTGAATAATTATCATAGTATTTAAATCAATTTTTCTGTCTGGTAGCATAAATACTCAAATGTTGTTTTTGTTCTTCAAGATTGCCTTTGGTTTTCTGGTCTATTTAATTTTTATATAAATTTTAGAATCAGCTTTCATTTCCCATGCATTCACAGACATACACATACAAACACACAAAAAAACAAATACACGCACACCCAAGCACACACACACCATACCTGAAGTGATTTTAATTGGAATTTAATTGAGTCTATAGATCAATTGGACAGAACTGACATCTCTAAAATAGTGAATATTTCAAGTCTTTGAACATCTCTTAATTTATTCAGGTCTGCTAAAAATATCCACACAATTGAGTAAGCAGATGTCACATTATTTATATGTTATTAAGCAATTTTATACCATAAATTTTATTTAAAATTTTTAGAAAAATCACTGATGGTGAAAAACCTATCAGTATTTCGTATTGTTGCACATTGCAGAAATATTACACATAGTTCATTTAATTTGAAGTGTTTGATGCTATTAAAATAAAAATATACTGGCTTTTTTTCTTATTGTTTATTTCTGGTATATAGAAATATAAGTGTAGTCTGTTGCCTTACTAATATTATTATCAATTCTAATATTTTTCTCGAAAGTTCCTTTGAACTTCCTATAATATATCCACAGTGTCTTCAAAATGTGACAATTTTATTTCTTCATATCAAATTATTATCCCTTTTATTCTTTTTATTTTTTATGGCACTTGCTAGAATCTTCAGTCAATTTGGAATAGAGGTAGTTATATTATACATCAATTAATTTACATTTATCTCCACTATATTTTCAACTGCAGAGGGGAATCAATTCATCAATATATAGAATGTTTGATATAGTTTTTTTTTGGTAGATATTCTTTATCAGTTTAAATACATTGCCTTTTATTACTCTTGTAATAATTTGTAATCATGACTGCATGTTCAGTTTTGTCCAAAACTTTTTTGGTACCTATTAAAATGTGCATATAAGTTTTTCTTCTCTTTTCTTTCTTATAGATAGATACAGATTTCAGTGGTTGATTTTTACAATTCTATATTTTTAAACATTTTCATTAAAAAAAATTAAACAACAGCTAACTTGAAATAATTGTACAGGGAACACCTATGTTCCCATCACCCATATTCTATAGTTGTTAAGATTTTGTTGTAATTGCTTCATCGGATATTCCATTTCTTCATGTATTAATCATTTTAAAAATTATTATTGAATGTTAAATTATTCCTGGACTAAATTCCCCTTGGTTTGATATGTTGTATTTATTTTAATACATTTGGAAATTTTCTGAACATTTTTTTTTTCTTTTGCAATGTCCTTGTCTGGTTGGGGGACTTAAGATATGTTAGCCTCAGAAAATGAACCATAAGGGATTCCCCTTTCACTATCATTGGGGAAAGCTTATATAAAAACATACAATGGAGAAAAGAAACCCTTTTCAATAAATGATGCTGGGAAAATTGGAAAGCCATATGCAAAAAGAATTAAACTAGACAGCTATTTGTCATTATACACAATAATTAATTTGAAATGAATCAAATATAAGAGCTAAAACAACACATTATGTAGATGAAAATATAGGTACTAAACCTATAAACCATGGCCTTAGAAATTTATGAATTTTATCTCAAAAGCAAGAAAAGCAAAAGCAAAAATAAATAAATGGGACTATATCAACCTAGAAACCTTTTGTACAATAAAAGAAACCATAAACAAAACAAGAATGTAACTCATCAATTGGGAGAAGATATTTGCCAACAACAACTCTGATAAGGGGTTAATATCCAAATTGATTCACTTTTTTTGTTTATTAGCTTCTTAAGGAGCTTCATTTCTAGTAACTGTATGAAAAGCTACAGTTTTCCTCTATGCATTACTTTAAGTTCATTCATGATGCATTATGATTACCCTGCAAGAAATATTTATTTCCTTTGTGACATCTTCTTTTAACAATAGACTAGGTTAGCTATGTTGTTTAATTTCCAAAAAGTTGGGCATGATTGTTTTTTTGTTCTTTATTTCTAGTTATTACTATATTATATATTTGTTAGCCTTGTTTTATGGCCCATCCTATTGTCAGTTTTGATGAATGTCACATGTGCACTTCAAGGGAATGTCTATTCTGTTATGTTGGGGTAGAATATTCTCTAAAGTAGCTAATTAATTCATAAATTTTCTAATTATCTTTTTGTGGAACTTCTGTAATCTTATTATTTTTCTTGCTTGCCCAAGAAGCCATGTTTATGTCTGCCTTCTGATTATGGATTTATCTTGTCTTCCTCTTAAGTCTATACATTTTTACTTTTTATATTTTTAAGCTATACCATTTGATAGAGCCAGATTAGAACTGTTGATATTTTTGGTAGAATAATGTGTTACTATTTCAAAATATTTCCTTTTATCTCTATTAACTATTTAAGTCTATTTTAATATTAGCATAATTCCAAGTGCTTTTTTTGTCTGTAAATGTTTACAAAGAGTAAACGTTTTTGTGCCTTATATTTAAAAGGTGACCCATGTAAATAGAAAATAGTCAAGTTTCATTTTTTAAATCAAATTGATATTTTTTCTTTTAATTGGACTACTTAGTGTTTAATGTAATTAATAATAGTATTGGTTTATATCTACCATCTAACTGTTTGTACTCTATTTGACCCACAGTTTAGACTTTATTTTTCCCATTTCATCCTATATAATAAAAGTCTAATATGCAAATAGACCAAATAGCAGAAGGACCTGCAGAATGATCAGTTGCTATGATGCATACTAACCACCAGGGGGTGGACACTCAATATAGGAGTTGTCCCAGCCTGCAGGCCCCAGGCCAGCCAAGATGGGTGTTTTCAAGGCACCCCCCGCCCTGATTGCCCTGATGGTCGCTCCACAGATTGGTCTTGATTCCCAGCAAGGCCTAGGGACTTTACTTGTGCAGAAATCCATGCACTTGGTCGCTAGTCTTATATATTAATCAATATATTTTTGTTTCATATTTTAAATAATTTTGCTAATTATATTTTTACTATTATGTCTTTATTTTAGGGGCCACAACATTCTCAATTAATTCCAATCTAATAAAAATCATTCACATTCAACTTGCCCAATCTATATGTCTATATCTATATCATCTATATTTATATCTATCTATATCTATATATACATACTAGAGGCCCGGTGCACAAAAATTTGTCCACTCAGGGGGGTCCCTCAGCCCGGCCTGTGCCCTCTTGCAGTCTGGGACCCCTCGGGGGATGTCCACCTGCTGGCATGCCTGGCCAGCCTGGGTGAGGGGCAGAGGACTGTTTCAGGCTGTCCACAGCCCCTTCAGGGTCTGGGTCCCTACTAGGGTGCCTGGCTGGAAGCAGGTATCTGGGATTTATTTAACCTCTATAATTGAAACTTTGTTGCCTTGAGTAGAGCTCAGGGCCTGCAGGGCCCTGGCTTTCTCCATTGCCAGGGGCAACTCCAGCTCTGTGGCTGCCACCATCTTAGTTGAGTTAATTTGCATATTCACTCCTGATTGGCTTGTGGGCATGGCTGGTGGGCATAGCTTGTGGGTGTAATGGAGTGAGGGTTAATTTGCATATTACTCTTTTATTAGATTAGATGAGATAATATTCAAGTTAGGCTTGGGACCCCTTATGTGTCAAGACCAGACAGGAGGAGGTTGTGTACACAGGTGAGGCCCAGAGTGGAGATGGATACAGACCTAGGGGGACCTGCCCAAGCTGGCACAGTGGCTCTGGCAGCCCAGAGTGGACACAGATGGGGGGCCAGGGAGGCTTGGGGCTGGCTGAGCCACTGTGCCGCTCTGGCAGCTCCGGAGCAGACCCAGACAGGGGGGTTGGGGGGCCTGGGGCGGAAGTCAGCGGTGCGGGTCCATTCTGACTTCTGTAGCAGCCTGCACTGCTCAATTCAAGGGCGGGTCCTAGCCACCTGTGGCGCTGGTCCAGCCTGACTCCCATGGCAGCCCATGGGGTGCCTCCTCGCATGGCGGGAGGCAAGGCGCCTCCTCATGCGATTTCAATTGTGCGCTGAGCCTGGAGTATACTATAAACTTAGAACATTTTATTTCCATTTATCCTCCATCCATCATTTCTTACTGTTAAGTATGTATCTGAACTTATATTTCAGTTTGAACAGCATTTACTGTTACTGCTTTATATTGTTATTTCTTATTTAAATTTATCCACATATTTATTCTCACACTGTTCCTCATTCCTTTCTGAACTTTACTGAATCCTGCTGAGAAACATTTCCTCTGCTCTTAGTATTTCTTCTACTAAAGTTATCCTGGAAACAAATGTTCTCAGTTTTTTTGTTTGTTTTTTATATCTGAAAACATCTTTATTTTGTCATAATTATTAAAATTGTATTTTTAGTGGGAAGGTCCTTTTGAATGGATTTCTCAGCACTTCTAATATATCATTCAATTTTGTCTGCTCCAAGCAAATAATACAAAACAAATAAAAACACAAACAAAAAAAAGAGAACAGCAAAAACTTCAACCACAAAATGTATCTTATTTTAATTGAACTCTTTCCACCCCACAATTCTCCTTGCTTTTTTTTTTTACAGAGATTACCTACTTTTCAAAAATATTATCTCATCCTTGTTGTTGGACCTTTGATCACATTCATTCCTTTAGTTGCAAAAACCTTTATTAATATTTTAAGCTTATTTATATTAAACATATCCCTTTCTTCTAGTAACAACATTTGCATTACCTTAACAACATCCTAAATTCCTTCCCCTTTTACAAAGGACCTGGATAAAAGGCCAATGTGAATCAATCATCTTCTTTTCACCAAGAATGACCACATAATCCAATCAATGCCTAAAATGATTTTTCCCCCTTGTAATAAGAATCTTGAGTTTAGTTGCTCAGAGACTAAGAATGAGTAGAACTTATTCTTCTTGATGATAATATATGATAGAAACACTATGATTGTGTTTGTGACCTTGATATTCTCTATTTTCCCCCCAAAACTAATGCTTTTACATAGTTACCTGAGGATTATCTTGCATTTCTGAGGCCTCCTAGAGTAGTATTTGACTAAGCTGGAGTTTCTATAAGAGAACAGCCTAGACATTTAGGAGACTTGACATTACATTTCAAGTTTGGGCAAAGAAAGATTTAGGACACGAAGACCAGAGCCTAACAACTAATGTTTTCTGGAAAAGTGTTTCCTTTTACATGTTTATAAAATTAATTCCAGGATTGAAGAGAGAAACACTGATATATTTTTAATGTCAATATTTATTTATTTTGTGCAGGAAGCAAACCGGGTATTTCTGGATCCCTGGCAGATGATTACTATCACAGCAATAACTGTATTGGTTCCCCATATTCGATTCTCTCCTTTAGGGTAATGGAATGAAAGCCAGATGAGGACCTCAAAATGATGAATTTGATGTTTAAATAGAGATTACTGTAGAGCTCCTCTCCCCACTCCTGAGAATGGGAAAGGAACTTTTATCTCGCTAATGTAAGCAAATATTCTCCATGAAGAGAAGCTCCTAATTTATTACTCTTTTAAATATAACTGAATCACTCCTGGCTTTATTATGTTTCAAAATATAAACCTGTGATCCAGGGTTTGAGAACTATATCTCTCTGGATGCCTCTATTTAATCACACTTGAACTTCCAAATCTTGCCCTTCACCCAATGTTTCAGTGTTCCGTGCTCAGAAGGCTCTAACAATATAGAAACATGAAAATACTTTCTCTAAGGGTTCCTAAAGAGTTACTGCTATTTTTCCATAAATAAGAGATTATATTCAGTGAGAAGCTGCTTAAGGAGTGACAGGCTGTCTTAGGGAGCGATGAGTTCTGTGTTGCTATGCTCATTTAAACATACTAAGTTGACCATTTAGAAAGAGGTGTTAAAATGGGGATTCAAGCATCCAACAAGTCCACTGTATCATCAGGACTTGGCAAGAAAAGGATGGAACACTCCAATAGGGATATTGACAATACTTTAATGAATAAACTCTTTGCAAAACCAAGGTTAAAGAAAACTAACGAGATTGCACATCCTCAGGCTAAGTACAGTGATGACCGAACCATTATCAACTTGCATTTGAAGGGATAAGGGAAATGAGTGGTTGTCAGATCCGAGAGATCCTTTTTATTTCTTCTGTGGGAGAGGGCCACACACAGGTGCTAAGGCCCCGGATAAAGACAATAATCACTGCAACCTCCTGCAGCCTGGTAGACAGAAAGCTGGGATAATAAGTATCTTGATATGTCTCTTATATTCTCATCCCCCCAAGCTCAGCCTTCCGCTGGTGCCTTCATTTGTCAAATCCAACAGGAGACAAAAAGGCCAGCTAGCCCAGTAAACAGAGGTCACCCACCAACTCTGCACAGAGACTTATAGTGAAGGCATCTGATGGGTAAGGCAGCAAATACCTAGTCCAAACACTACAAATACATGTGAACTTAATTGAACCCCAGAAGTCTCTGATGCTGTGAAGGGCTACTCCTATTAGATTCTTTCAAGAAACGTCCCACAGTCTGAAAGAAACACTTAAAGGAATGAATGAGCACTTACTGTATAGAAATGGATTTTATAAGTCAGGAATTAAGTCAAAATTAATACAACGTGATAGCAAATGTTAAATAAACATCTAATGGAGAAGGCTGAGCTTTATTTGCTCCTGGCTTCTTTGGCCCATAAATTTTATTCTAAAATCATTAGGTTAGAACAACAGCCAGTTTATTTTCAACTCCTTTCTGATCTCCTGCAGACACTTTAGGAGTCAGGGCTCTGTACCCTGTTGGCCAGACGAAAGGAGACCGGGTGCTGGGTGCCTGCAGCATACTGACGACACCACACTGTGAAACATCGCACTCTTTCCCTGTGAGGCT
Source organism: Murina feae (assembly GCA_004026665.1). Taxonomy (NCBI): domain Eukaryota; kingdom Metazoa; phylum Chordata; class Mammalia; order Chiroptera; family Vespertilionidae; genus Murina; species Murina feae. The sequence continues at coordinate 10,014 of PVJC01005232.1, forward strand.
TTTCTGAAGAGACTTCACAGACAGCACCATATGTCAGTGAGAACTACCATTATCTACTCAAGTGTTTGCAGAAGCAAGTGTAAAAGCTACTCGTTTCTTGTGTTTTTAGTTTCAAATCCTCACTCCACTAGTATATTGCTATAGCTGATAGAAAAATGCTTTTATCTGTCACTTTTCATTTCCTTTAAAATTCTGACTGGCAATCAATAGCAATGCAATCCAGATCTTCAAAGCAATTTTATGCAGCCTTCTGTCATAAATTAAAATGTTCCATTAACTAAACAAATTCTCAATGGCATAAATCAGCCTACACTAAGTAAATCACAGTTAGTGAAAAACCAAATTGTAATTCCATAAAAGTGATTAAGTGCTGGCAAGATACAGTGAGATATATCATCTGTGGCGAAAGCATGATTATTCAATATTGCATGTTGGATTTTAGATTGGCTAATTTCCTCCATGTTAGGTATGTTCATTGAAAATATTAAAGAAAAAATATCACATAAAAATTTGTAATATGTTTTGTTTTTAGAATGTTTTGTTATATAGCCTTCTCAATAGAGTATACTTTGAAATATGGCTGATAGTTGGCTTCAAAAATTTGAAAACCTATAATGGATAATACATTTATCCTAAGACAGAAATAATCTTTCTGTCAGTAGAGTCAATCATTTCTAAATTACAAAATTTTTTTCTCTCTGATATGTTATGAATACTGTAGGATTTCTTTCAGTTATTGCTTTTAGAAACTCAGTTTCTTTTTCCCATTATCAGTTTTCCAACTAAATGAAGCATGACAATTTTGCCAATTAATATATGGATATACTAAAGTTATACTTAGTAGCTTTAACGAATCATGCATATAATTATTATATGGATACAAAAGAACCTCCACCAAATAATTATAAAATATTTATTTGTGCGAAGCATTGGGTAACTTTAACTGTTTACTTCCGATGAACTTGAATATCTTCTTCACATAAGCTACTGAAATTGCCACAGAACTAATCTTCTTGTTTCCATGCTTAACATCAACATTCTATTCTTTAAAACAATGAAAAGTGATCTGGTTAAAAATGTTAGATCATAATATTCTCAGTAAATATCCTGCAAGTTTTCTAACAGCTTTAATGCAAAATATGGGATCCTTACAATTGTCCAACACCTGTATTCCCCTCTCACTTCTCAAGCCCATTTCTTACTCTCACAGTTGCTCAGAGTGCTTTTCATGGAATCTTCATTGTTATCCCCACCAATTAACTTGATTGTGGTCATTTTATATACCATTTTAACTAATAAAAGCGTAATATTGAAATTAACCATTTCTCCGGGATGGGGCAAACCACGCCCACTGGCCAATCAGAGCTGCTGTATGCAAATTAGCCCAGCCAAGATGGCGGAGGCCGCAGCCCCGGTGTGCAGCTTCTCTGGGGCTGCGGCCTGCGCCATCCTGGGAGCCTCCGTCCTGGGAAGGCATCCAGCGCCTTGGGCATGCGGATGCCTTCCCGGGCGGGAGCTTGGAGGGAGAGGGGTGCGGGGACCAGGCGGCCGGACCCTGGAGGCCCCCGCCCGGGAGGCCATGGGGTGGCCTGTGCCACCCCACCATTGGCTTCCCGGGCGGGAGCATTCCGGGGGGCAAGGAACAGGCGGCCGGACCCCAAGGCCCCCGCCCGGGAGGCCATGGGGTGGCCAGTGCCACCCCACCAGCGGCTTCCCAGGTGGGTGGCCCGGAGGGTCAGTGGGAGCTGTGGCTGGCTTGAAAACTGCCCTCAGCCCCTCACCCAGGCTTGCCACACCCTCTGGGGTGATGGTCTCCACTGGGAAGCTTGGCCAGCTTGCAAACAGACATTGGCCCATCAACCAGGCTGGCCAGGCACACCAGCAGGTGGACATCCCTAGAAGGGTCCCAGACTGGGAGAGGGCACAGGCTGGGCTGAAGGACCCTCTCCCGCCCCCGCCCCCCAGTGCACAAATTTTTGTGCACCTGGCCCCTAGTTATACATATACTAGGGGCCCGGTACACAAAAATTTGTGCACTTCAGGGCGGGGGTGGGAGAGGGTCCTTCAGCCCAGCCTGTGCCCTCTCGCAGGCAGTCTGGGACCCCTTGGGGGATGTCTACCTGCTCGCGTGCCTGGCCAACGTGGGTGAGGGGCTGATGGCAGTTTGCAGGCTGGCTAAGCTCGTCCTGCTGCCCACCCCACCCCTCTGCTGCCTGGCCCGCCCCGTACCCTGCCCCCGCCCAGCTGCACCTGCCACTGCTCGCTCCATGGCTGCCAGCCTCCATCTTGGCCAGGTTAATTTGCATACAGCTGCTATGATTGGCTGGTGGGCATGGCTTAGAGGGTGGGCGTGGCTTAGGCATCTTGGAGAGATGGTTAATTTCCATATTACTCTTTTATTAGAGTAGATAAGGTGTCCAAAAAATGTATATATACTCAACAGCTGATAACTTAATTGATGTTTCTTTATTTTCAGATTTTACCCCTTGGAATTAAAAATTTTTCAAAGTGGGTATGCATTTTTGGGACACCTTATATATATATCATCACGTGGTATGCTACAAATTTCACATTATACACTCTAAATATATACAACTAGGGGCCCGGTGCACAAAATTCATGCACAGGGGAGGGTGGGAGTCCCTCAGTTCAGCCTGCCCCCTCTCACAGTCTGGGACCCCTCTGAGGATGTCCTACTGATGGCCAAATTCTGGCAGGGGCCATGTGTGTGTGTGTTGTGTGTGTGTCTCCGCTGGGGGCCTACCCGCAGCCACACCATGGAGGCTTGGAGCAGGCACCCCTCTGTGTTGATCTCTCAGGCTCCTGGCCTTGCCTTTATGTTGTTGTCTCCCTTGAGCTGTGGCCAGGGCTGGGTGCAGCCTGCCAGCCATGCTTGCCTGCTCACAGATCATCTGGGCCAGGAGGAGGAGGCCCTGCTGCGGGCTGTCCTTGAGCTGCCCACACGTTCGCTCTCCTGCTTCTGACTGCTGGCAGCAGGGAGCATGCCCAGCTGGGGGCTATCCTTGGGCTCTCCTGCTCTCAATAGCCACCCCGGCCAGGAGAAGACCCTGCTTGGGGTTGCCAATGGGCCACTTGCATTGGCTCTCCTGCTCCCCATCACCGCCGCAGCCAGGAGAAAGCCCCACTGGGGGCTGCCCCAGGGCTGTGCTTGCCTGCTCCAGGGCAGTGAGGCCTGTTCACGGGTTGCCGAGGTAATGCCTGCTGGGCTCACGTTGCCAGGGTGACACGGCCAGCGTCCTGCCCCACTGCTATGGGTGCTGCCATATTTTCTCAGAGTGATGGTTAATTTGCATATTACTCTTTTATTAGATAGGATTGTTACTTGTCAATCACACCCCCAGAACTGGAAACATAATTTAAAATATAAACAAATAATTAAACCCACCAAAATGTCCCTCATCAACCTTCCCTAACCCAACTAGTACTTCTCCCTTTTCCTAGATGTTCACATTATTAGCTCCCTTACATCATTCAAGTTTCTCCTCAAATATTATCTCCTCAGGGAGACTGTCCCTAACCATTCTACCTGAATTGTTAGCCTTCCTAAGCTTTATTTTCACATGTTTTATAATCAGGCTGCTGTGAAAAATATTTATTCTCCCGTCGTCTGTTAGTGTGTGAGCCTAATAACAGATTTAGGAACAATGATGGGTGGTACTGTGTGGTCCAAATTATCAAGTTGTGTGTTTACAAGGAAAGGGGAAAAAATCTTGAGAGGAACAATAGAAAGTATATGTATTTTAGAAATCTATTCTTATGTCCATTTCTGTAAATGTTAGTTTGTATTTTATGTTCTCTGATCACTATGTGCCCTCGTATGCCTATATGCATGACATTTAGAAGTACTTGCATAGCAGACCCTGGGTTTTCTTAATAAAGTGGGAATTCTTTTCACAGGTGCTAAATGATACAACATAGATACAAAAATAGGACTAGCTCACATTCTGTAATCATGATGGGGGAGGGTGGTCAATGCAAGAAAAAGGTACAAAGAATAGCCTTTCAAATATTGCCTACTGAATAAAAGCAATCTCTCTGTGATAAATTGAAGAAGGTAATTATGGGTTGGAAGAAGTGCTTTCTTCAGAAAACCCCTCCTTACAAAATGAGAATGTAGGTTGAACTCTTATAAAAGGTGTCAGCTGGAGATGATCAAAGTATGAGGTTATTATTCTACTTTTCCAAGTTCTAGTATAAATATAAAATAAAAACAGCTCCTTGCAACTTACTGTGGTGACAATGTATGGGACATTAATAATGGAAAATACCACAACAAAATCAACTGCTTTTAGTCAATTCTCTCATAGAGAAATGGGAGTGAAGGGTGGGCAAAGGGGACAGAAATGGGCTGAAAAGAGACTTTGCTTGGGTGCACAATACACTGTGCAGACGACGTTTTTGAACTATATACTTGAAACCTGTATGGTTTCAAACCATATACCACAGAGCCATAAATCATAACCATAAACCATAAACCAGTGTCACCCAGATAAATTCAATAAAAAACTGTATTACAAAACTACATGCAAAATACATTTTCTTGAAAAATGTTTTGGATAGAAAATAAATGCCTCAGTATGGTCTTTTATAAAGATCTTTGTATTTGTCTTGAGGAGCTAAACATGGAAGGAAAGCTTCGGGTAAGAGATACTAAAGCAAATGTCCAAAGAGCGAGAAGTAGGCAGAGGAAATAGGGAGCCTGTGGCTCCTTCACTGACAGATTCCTCCTTTTCGATACAGACATACAATTGTATGTTTTATTATTATTTTTGTATTTGTCTTAAGACCTAGAAAATTGAGGCTGTGGTATGTGTTTAATGAATAATTATAAAACTTCATTTGGTGTTGAAGGAATATACAGGATGGTTAAAACTAGAAAGTAAAGAGGCCTCATGATCTTGCTTTTAAGAATAATTCTAGTTGCTGTCTGACCTTACCAGAAGTCAACATCTTTCCAAATTTGAGAAAACTCATTTTGAGATAGAGAAGTAGACTAGTTAAGTTAATGATTTGGTTCCTGCATCTTAAGGTAGCAAAAAGCAGGTAAACTGTCAGGAAATAGGGGAGCCAGTCCAGCTAGAGCATAAACCACTTCAGAAGATCACAGATGTAAAAGTCAGGGTAAGTGTAACTAGATTAAATCAGCTTAATTTAAGACCAGTAACTATTGGCAACTGTCTCTAGGAAAAATGAGCTAAACATAATTACAACAAATTAAAATGTCTGGCAAGATATATTTGCTATAATCTCATATAATAAAACCCTAATATGCAAATCGATCAAACTGCAGATGGACTGGCAGAATGACCAGTCACTGTGATGTGCACTGACCACCAGTGTCTGCGCCCCTCCCCCAAAAAGGAGGCGACGGGAGGCAGTGGGGGGTGCAGGGCCAGCCAGCAGGCGTCACCAGGCCACCACCCAGGCGGGTGCCAGTGGGGTGCCCCCGATTGCCCTGCAGATGGGCCCTGATCACTGGCCAAGCCTAGGGACCCTACCCTATATATTGGGAATAGTCTCTGAGACTTAAAAATTAAAATCTGTCAGGCTACTCTAACACTGAAAAACAGGATGATACAGCAATGACATGCATGGACTCTGGCTTGCACATTTTGTGATCAGCCCTGATTCTGAAACTTATAAGTGTGTGACAAAGCCAATTACTTAACTTTGCTCTGCTTCAGTGTTTTCACCCATCAGATGGGGAAAATAGTACTACTGCCTCAGAAGGATCATATTATGTACTACTTTTTATAATCAGGACAAAAAAAATGTAGCTGCCCATATAACATCAAGATGCCTTTCACCTGTATGAAAAGTATGGTTACTCATGCATGCAGTGTCCCAGATTGAGAAAAGGATGTCCGACTGCCAGTTTAGGCCTGATACTGCGTCTTAACCGGCAGTTGGACATCCCTGACGGTGCAGGCTGGGCTGGGGGACCACCCTCCCCCCAGGGCACAAATTTCATGCACCAGGCCTATAGTCTTTCTTTAAAGTTATATACCACTTTACCCCTTTATAGTAAATAGATTATTTACATTTCTGCTATATATAAATTAGAGGCCCAGTGCACAAAATTTGTGCATGGTAGGGTCCCTAGCGGCTGCAGGCTGCCGGTTGGGGCCTCCCTTCCCTGGCTGCTGGTTGCTGGCAGGGGCCTTCCTTCATTCCGTGCTGCCTCCTGGTGGTCAGCGCATGTCATAGCAAGCGATCAAACTCCCAGTCAAACTCCCTACTTATTTTTTGTCAGAAAAAGGCAAAATAAAATGTATCAAAAATGTTAGTAATCGTATAGTACACCATGGGCCCCATTTCTAAATTTTATTTTACAAAGGGTGCAAAATAGTTTTCTTCAATAACACAGAATGCAACACTTCAGAAATTCTGAAATTATTGTTGAATGAACTATTGTGCTATAGGAAAAGTCTGTCTAAGATTGTGACCTTTAGAGAAGATAGTCAAAGGGACCAGAAATTCAATTCTAAATTCTTCCCTTAGAGTGAGTTAGACTAGCAGAATATTGTGTACTTACAAGTGGTTAGTTCCACACGCTATCACTTTCTCTGAGCTCCATTATTTTGTTACATCCTCTGCTTTTGCCAAAGGCTGTTCTAATAAATGGCCACGTGGAAATGAATCTGTCATTCCTCACAAAGCTGTTGTATGGAACATGGGGGACTATATTTCTTATATAAGATTCCAGGTGGAAAATGTATTTTGAGATTTAATCCTGCCAATAACTTTTTATTCTACTAAGGAACACATTTTCTAAAGAAAAGTGTCTTATGGAACTTTTCCCCAAAGACATTATAGCTCAATGGCTAAGAGAATAGATCATAGAGACTGGTTCTATGGGCTTATATCCTAGATGTGACCTAGGTCAGGGTTTGTATTTTCTTTTCTTTTAAAAAAATCTCTTAAAAGGCATAGTTCCCACTGTGCTTGCTATCTGAAGAAGAAATTCACCTTTTCCCCACTGTGCTTACCTATTTGAAGAGGAAATTTGCCTTCTGTTCTTCAGGAATATGGCTTCTGGCAGTATCTTGACTCCTCTTATTAATTAGTCAAGACCAACTCATATTGTACTTCTACACTAAATTATGGATATTTTCTATTTTATACTACTCGCCCCTTTCCCTCTGCCTACAATAATATTCCTCATCACAATTTCAGAGCTTTCTGACTCAGAAAGTTTGCTTCAGATATTGGCAAATTAATATAGCATTAAGGACATAATTCAAAGCATTACATAATATTAAAACCCTTAGAAGGGCTTAGAAGAAGACATAAATGTTATTAAAATCCAATCACTTGGTAGATCCTACTCAGCCAGAATACATATATCATCTGGCTGCCTACCCTATGGATTCTAACATCTTCTAGGGCTGCCCAATTCACTTTGTCACAATATAACTCTGTACACCTACCACTATAGTTAAATCACTGTAGAATATACTGTATACATGTGTGTGTATGTGTGTATAAATATAAATGACACACAGCAGTCCACATAGCAGTCTTTTAGACATTATAAGCTAGTTATTTTCTACAAAAGGAAGCTAATGGATTAATGGACTTCATCTTTTTTCTGCTCAGAGACAGAAATACGTAAGTATAGATATTTACTTTGGGTTTCTGTGATCTTCTCATGCCCTCTTATATCTGGATGCCTTTAGGAAACATCCCAATAAATACTCTATTTTTTGCTCAAACTTTTTATTCTTTTAATAATGCTTAAAATTCAGAGCAGCAAATTGATATTTTATATTAATCTAATAGAGAAAACAACACAGCCCTAGCTGGTCTGGCTCAGTGGATAGAGTGCCAGTCTGCGGACTGAAGGTTCCCAGGTTCCATTCCAGTCAAAGACATGTGTCCAGGTTGCCGGCTTGATCCCCAATAGGGGGTGTGCAGGAGGCAACCCATCAATGATTATCTCTCATTGATGTTTCTGTCTCTCCCTCTCCCTCTTTGAAGTTAATAAAAATATTTTTTTAAGGAAAACAACACATTCTATCACATTCTGTAGATTTACAAAACAAATGGAAATAGCTATTTCTGTGAAGAAAATATTTCACACTGAGAAAATGATTTTAAAAGGAACTATTGAAAAGATAAAACATTTTCACATTGAAATTAATAATTTAAAATATATCTAAGTGAATTGTATATTATTATTTTAAATTTGTTTTTATAGCTACATTTTTGTGTAAGACTTATACCAGAACTTACTAGAATTCAGCATAATTTTCTATGCAAGTAATATGTATGAAATATGGTAGGAATGCACCCTAGGATAGAGGAGATGAGATCCATTCTGACTTTAGAAAATTTTAAGTACTATATTTTTAAGTCTAAAAAGCTAGATTTAGATTCCTCTTAAATTATGACATTGCATGTATTATCATCACCACCAGTGCTTCCACCAGATAAATAACCACATGAGCTGGAAATGAAGTTGACAGAAATATAAACATGATAATCAAGAAAGGGTCACAGAACAAAATAATGTTTCACTCCCCCTCAGGCCTTTGAGCATACAGCAGCTGAACCCTAAGTCATGCCCAAATTCCACCTGCTAATGGGGAGTAATTTTCTTATATAACTTCACGACTTCTTCCATTGATCAAGAGTCGTTCTTAATCCTTATCTATATGAATCATCAGTGAAGTCAGCGAGGGTTGAGGGTCTAGGCAATAGCCTGAGTTAAGGCACAAACTCAGATATTAATGCAAAATTTACATTTCAAACCTAATTTCTTGTCCTGCTTCAAAATTTTTACTTTTTGTGTCTAAAGTACAGTATGTCTAAAGTACTGTGATGAATAATGTCAAGTGCACTTTTGCTTTCCCCACTGGCCTTCTGTATAAATGTCTGCTAATTTCCACATCAGAAATCCTCTCTCAAAACATCACGCCCAAGAGTTCACCAAACACTGTAACTTTTAATCATGTAAATACAGTATCTTTGAATTTTATGCATCATTTCCCCTTTGAAACTAATACATCATTTCCCCTTCTCTCCTCTTTCCTCAGTTATTTAGGGCAAAGTCTCTAGATCTCCTATAATTTTTTTCTTACTATAATTTGACTTCCATCTTTGGCTACTTCTGTCTGCAGAGAATACCATTTTAAAGTCTCTATTTTCTCCATAAAATACTACAGAGCTTTCTTATTGTTTAAAAGCCCATGTACATAGATGGATGTGTTAATAGCTTGACTATGGTAATTATTTCATTATGTATGTAAACCAAGGTATGTTGTACACTTTTAATATACACACTTTTTATTAAAATATGTATGCTTGAGGTAGCCTTTTGTAATGGCAAAAAAGGTAATGATACTGACAAAAAATAAAATTAACAAACACACAAAAATGTCAGCAGGATAATTATATTTTCCGGTTTAGTCCTTGTTGGCTTTTCTAGCATAATCTCTCACTGTTTTCTCCAAAAAAAAGTTCCTTTGATTCAGTAATGCCTATTTATGTGATATTTCCAAGTGCACTACCCTTTCTGATGCCTAGTTATATTTACACATGCTATTACCTCTGCTAGTTAAGACCTTAGTCCTAATTCTTATTCCTTTATGAATCTTTCATCTGCTCTTGTAAGTTCCAATTCACTCATCGCTTTGGGTATCTACCTGACTAGCCTCCACCCCCATGAATCCCTTTTCCCGCTAGTACCCCTGACACAAACACGCAAATCAGGCAGTTAGGCGATCACCCTGCAGTGTTTATTTCTTTCGTAAAGCACTGTTAACTTTAAGCGTTTAAAAGTGTTCTTCACACTAAATTTCCTGAATACTGAGATCATGGCTTATTAATATTTGTATTCCCATGTGGCACATAACAGGTTTTCAATTATTTTCTTTAGCTCCCCCGACTACCCACTTCTAATCAGCTCCTATGGAAGAATCTTCCTAAATACAGATCTGTTCATATTATTACAGAACTTCAAAACCTTCACGAGGCCTTCACCCTGACAGATACATTCTAAACTACTTACCATGACATGAGAGTTCCTTCAAAACTTGCCCCCAATATCATTTCCTCTTACCCTCGGCACATCTGATACAGTTCCCCAATTACACCATCTGCTCTCTCAAATTCATATTTCTATTCGTAATGCCATTTGCTTTGTTTTGTTCATCTTTGTATTGTGAACATCAAAAAGTTGCTTAGAGACTTTTAGGAACACTCAATTACTATTTCTTCAAAAACTATACATAAATGAAAGATGGAATATGTTAACTTGTTTCAGAATATATACATGGTAAAAATGAAGAGCCATACAGTATATTTTCACTCCAAAACTGACAACTCAGCACTTCAATGGAATTGAAATGCTGATGACCCAGGTGATTGTAACACAGAACCCTGCAGTAATGAGGGAAGCAGAGATAACTTACAGAGAAATGTTTCTTTCCTTTGAAGCACCTGTGAGTTTTCCAGGTGATTCAGGAGCACTTGGTGTAGTTTCAAGAGTTAAATCATTTTTCAGTCTAATATATATTTCTAGTCAGTGTTTTGTTTTTTCTGATATGTTACAGATAATGATGTAAATTCATGATTTGCTTATTGACACAACAAAGAAGCAAATTGTAACGTATTTTAAGTATAGAAAATGATGTTATTTTTCTGTGCGGCAGCATTAATGATAATATTGGGTTGTGATTTTATTTTGTAATAGCACATGTTTCTCATTCATTTGCCTAACACATACAAGTCTGCTCTTTACAGCCCTTCCATTCTTGCAAAACCTTCCTTCTCCATTCATAATATCTTAATTCCATAAACAAGCCCATGATTTTTAAAGAAATGAGCACATTATATTTCCCTGGTGACATGGATGGCTCAGATTTAGGCACTTTCTCTTTGACAGTATAATCAGGAAATTTCAGAATTTTGCTGTATTACAGGGTTATTACTGCTATGTCTTAGTGATACTTATAAAATTGATTCCTAACTTTAGTGAACATACTTTTCTGAAATACAGTGTCAAAGAAAGAAAAGGAATTACTCACCAAATGTTTTATATGTCAGAATGTTTGTTCACATTAATATTTTTTTTTTGGGGGGGGGGTTGAAATAGTTATTTTCTCCTAAGGATTACTAGTACTCTAAAGGTACATGTTATTGTGATTCTAGTTACTTTTCCCCCTCATGTCCTTGAATTTTGTCGTTTCTTTCCTCAATCCCTCCACCCAGCTTCAGCCCCTCCTACACCCTCTCCAATAGCGCAGCCTTCAGCCTGCTCCCCATCTATGAGACTGTTTCTATTTTGCATTAATATTTTAACAATCTGAAAATCATCACTCTGCATTTGTTGATTTAGGAGGGTTATCCAGCCATGCCAGTGTACCTCAGTGGTTGAGTGTTAACCTATGAACCAGGAGGTCCTGGTTTGATTCCAGGTCATGGCACATGCCCCGGCTGTGGGCTCATTTCTGGGTGTGGGGTGTGGAGGAGGTGGCCAATCAATGATTCCCTCTCATCACTGATGTTTCTTTTTCTCTCCCTACCTCTCTGAAATCAACAAATATATATTAAAAAAAATCAAACTTACAATGAAAAAAATGGATTTTATGATATGTGAATTGTATCTCTGAATAAACATTTGCCCATATAATGGATGCAACTTATGAAAATAATGCTTTTAAAATAAAAAGAGGGTCATCTAAATTTTTGAAGATCAAATTTGTTAAACTATAATAGATAATAAAAATAATATACCACTATAATTTCCCCAATATTGGAGAAATGATGCAATATAAAACTGAAGGAAGAACCAACTGAGAACATATTTAGGAGAGATGGTTAAGGACATTTTAAATTAGAAATGTATATAATGACAAGTGAATCCATGGTATTGAAAAAACTGAAGTCTAGGTGCTCATAGTGTTTTAGTGTCTGTGTGTTGTTTTTTAGTATCAGTTATTTTATTTCTAAAACCATTGGTTTACAAGCATATGTCTTAATATATTTTACTGACAATGTTGGATATATTAAATTACCACTAATGAATCTTAAGAACACAGCCATGTTTTTCTTTCATAAATCAGTAGCACAAAACTTATGTTATTGAAGGACTCATTCAAAACACAAACTCCAACATGTATTTCCATTGAAAGAGCAGTCTAATATTAAATCATTGATCATTATCCTAACCTTGTTATCTTTTTAATATTGGGATTCAAATAGTTCACATCAATCTCTTCCATGTTTAGATTATTTTTCTGGTTTTTGACCCCTGAGGGCCAGTCTGATACCAATTCCTCAGGGTGAAGGATTTAATTTTAAATAATTCTTGCACTGTTTTCTTCTAGTCTTCAATTTGAATCCTGTCCTCAGTTAGTTAACATCTAATTGCCTTCCTAACTGTTGCTATTTCTGTTGCTAATGTTTCCATAATTTCTAGATCACATTTTACCCTCATCCCTTGCAACAGGCACCCTTTGGATATTAACCCCTGACTCTTAGGCACTGGGGCCTGAAACTGCTTAGTTGTGTTGTGTTGGGTTTTTTTCATCCCTTCTTGGGTAAAATATGCTTGAAGTACACTTGAAGTAGATCATGTAGTGTGAGTAGAAAAGAAAACTGAGAAATGAACAAGAAAAGGACATTAACATTTAAAGATTAGACAGATGAAAAAGAATTACCAGAAAAACCTCATCACAGTAGGTGTGAAAACTAGTATAGAAACATATAAATTAATGTAAAAGCGAATTTTAAGAAGTAAAACAATTTAAAGCATGCCAGGAAATTTAGAAAGATAAATAACATACAGAAGAATTGAAAGACATGGGAACTTGGAAGTGGGCAATCAAGAAGTCCTTGGATACTCTGAGTTAGTGTCTCTGAGAGGCAGTGTACCTAATGGTTAGTGGTAGCGTGTGAACTGTCAGCAATAGAATTGACTGGAATTTACCTGCTCTGCCATTTACTAGTTGTATGGCCTTGGGCAAGTCACTTAAATTCCATGATGCTCAGTTTCTACATCTGAAAAATGAGTATCATGAGTGATTTTCTCATGTGGTTATGGTTTACATGAGTTAATATATGTAAACAACTTAGAATAACATTTGGCACATCTAATCTAATAAAAGAGCAATATGCAAATTGACCCTCACTCCATTACACCTAAGCAACATCCACCAGCCAAGCCATGCCCACCAGTCAAATCAGTGTGACTATATGCAAATTAACCCAGCCAAGATGATGGCCAGCAGCCACAAGGCTGAGACAAGCAGCAGGCTTGCCCCAGCAATGCAGGAAGTTAAGGTTCCTGTCTGCCTAGGTGGGCTGTGGCCTCCACTTTAAGGCAACAAAGTTTGAATTATAGAAGATAAATAAACCCCAGAGACCCACTTCCAGCCTTGGGCTCAAGGAAGTGCTGGGAGCCTGGGTTGTCAGGGGCAATCCCACCTGGGCTCTGGTTAAAGCAACAAAGTTTCAACTTTAGAAGTTAAATAAACTCCAGCCAGCCTCACTGCAAACAGCCCTCAGCCACTGACCCAGGCTGGCCAGGTACCCCAGCAGGACCCACTCCCTGAAGGGGATGTGGCCAGCCTGCAAACAGCCATCAGCCCTTCACCCAGGTTGGCCAGGCACCTGAGTGGGACCCCTACCCTGATCCAGGCCACCTTTCATGACAAAGCAGCTGGCCCTCACCCATGCACCAGGCCTCTATCCTATATAATAAAAAGGTAATGTGCAAATTGACCCTAACAGCAGAACCACTGGGAATGACTGGTCACTATGACACACACTGACCACCAGGGGGCAGATGCTCAATGCAGGAGCTTCCCCCTGGTGGTCAGTGTGCTCCCCTGGGGAGCTCTGCTTAGCCACAAGCCAGTGGTGGTGGGAGCCTTTCCTGCCTCCTCAGCAGTGCTAAGGATGTTTGACTGCAGTTGGGAGTGATCAGGCCACTAGTTGGGGGCAGTTGGGCTGGCAGGCAGAATTGTTAGGGGTGATCAGGCAGCAGACAGGAGCCAGTGGTCCTGAATTGTGAGAAGGATCCAACTGCCAGTGTAGGATTGGGCCTAAACCAGCAGTCTGACATCCCCAGAGGAGCCAGATTGGAGGGGTGCAGGCCAGGCTGAGGGACTCCCCCCCCAACCTGTGCACAAATTTCATGCACTGGGCCATTAGTATATCATATTAAGATATTTCAATCTGGACAGTATTAACTGGTTTGAATCAATATTTATTGTGTTGTTGGTTTTTTTTAAGAAACATAGCCTGAATATCAGAATATCATATTTTATTTATTTAAAAAAAAGAATATCATATTTTAAATACAATAAGGATTGGAAGAATTTTGAGGTACACCCCTTATCTTTCTTTTTCTATCTCTCAAACATATATACATGGATCATGGATCCATATTTTTCATCAGGAAGAACAGTTGTTCAACATTTTGGTATATAATGTAGGCCATATTTAAACGTGTCCCCTTTCTGCTCTGCTCTACAACATCTTTTTGGAAACCCATTCCAAAGTGTAATAACCATTGCCCATCAGGGGAATCTTCCTTTTGGTTAACTTAATGTATTTTGTTGTAAATATCTGGAGCTAACTTTCAACGTTGCTATTACGTAAGTGAAAGAAATGGTTTTCTAAATAATGACTATTCATTAAATAATGATTTTTTGTTATACAGAGTTTTAAAAGATACATCCCTCTCCAACACATCTATATTATAATGGGTTGCTGCTCTAGATATGTATTCTCCTTTACTTAGAGCAGAGATGGAGTGAAAGTGAGCCAAATATTAATAGTAAAAGATAATAAATTATCTGGATCAGATTTTCTTTTAACATTGATCTCCTTGCGTTCCACAGAGAAATTAGTGGCAGCAACTCTTTAACCCAGCTCCTGATGGCAGTCTTTCACCTAAGAACTGATGTTAGGTGGAGCTGGGTGGAGAAAAAATGTATAAGCATATGATACACTATTCTCAGAAACACTAACTGTCGTCCACTGTCTTCAAACCAAATTTGCTAAGGGTGGTTTACATTCTTGTATGGTTACCAGTTTTCACATGGGTGCACCCTAGCAGCAGCAGCAGCAAGCTTCTAGATGTATACTTTATGACATCATTATTAGTTTTCCAGACACATCCTATCTAATAAAGAGGGAATATGCTAATTGACCCTCACACTGTCGCAAAGATGGCGGCACCCACAGCCAATAAGGAGGGAATATGCTAATTGACTGCTCCACCCTCAAAGGCACCCACAGCCAACAAGGAGGAATCTGATAATTG
Source organism: Murina feae (assembly GCA_004026665.1). Lineage (NCBI taxonomy): Eukaryota > Metazoa > Chordata > Mammalia > Chiroptera > Vespertilionidae > Murina > Murina feae. The sequence goes on from PVJC01005232.1 coordinate 25,312, forward strand.
ACTGCCACGCCCTCAAATATGGCAGCATCCATAGCCACAAGATGGCGGCACCCAGTCCCCTCAGCCCTGCTGGGGCAACAGGTGCACTGCAAGGCCAGGTTCGCCCCCAGGTGGGCCCAGCCTTACCACGCACCTGCCTCCAAATCCCCCAGATCCCTCAGTCATCCAGCCACCCAGGGCCTACCTGAGGCACAGGCAAGCCTCAGATGGCGGCTGCCCATCCACCCAGGGCCGTTCGAGGCTCAGATAACCAGGGCCAGCTGAGGCTTGTGCTGCCAGCAGTGACAGCAGCAGAGGTGTGATGGGGCGTCACCTTCCCGTGATCGCTGGGTCGCCTCTCCCCCGAAGGCTCCAGGACTGTGAGCGGGGGCAGGCCGAGCTGAGGGACCGCCCCTCTAGTGCATACATTTTCATGCACCGGGCCTCTAGTTAATAAATAAGTATCTTTGAATTGCATTATAATGAACCATTTGGAAAACAACAATTGGATTTTACAAGGAAAACATAGTGTTCTTTAATGGCAAGGCTATTGCCAGTGAGAAGCTAGTTCTTTTTTCATAATTTTTATAACAGAATCCAGGAATAAAATGTCAGCAATAGAACTGACTTTGAAGAGTGCACACAGAAGCCATTACAATTCCTTGAAAACTTCTAAATAAGCCAAAATTTATTCAACCTGTATAATACTATGATAATCAACCTGTAATATACTAATTAGACTGGATGTCCTTCCAGATGACCTTCTGGATGAAGCTGCGGCTTCCCAGGTACCAGGTGCCTGCTGGCGGCCGGAGGGAAGCCCACGTCCCAAGTGCCAGAGGAAAGTGAGTGCCGGCAGCCGGGGGAAGGCAGGCCTACTCTTGCATGAATTTCATGCATCGGGACTCTAGTTCAATAATAAATGCTATCTGCTGATGTTGAGTGCATTAGGCAAGCACAATGTGCAGTAGAAGATGCATGAAAACTTAAAGCACATTTGAGATAAAGGAGGTTATTGAAAGCACAACAAAAAATAAGAAAAAATTTCCTAATCTTTACTAAAGTAATGATTGACATCTGGTTGATGACTATCAAAAGACAATAAAACTGTAAGCAAAAACCCCCATAACCTCCATAAGATCAGATTTTCTAAGACATTTCAATTACTAATTCATTTGATGAAATTCACATCACTTTTTCCTTATTTTTCCATCCATTTTCCTTCCTTCCCACCCACTACCACACGGACAACAAATTCACCAATCTGGTAGTTTGCTAGGCTAGCTATAATTTGGGTTACATGTTTATCCTGAGGACAAAATAACTAATTTTTAAAAACCAATCAATTTGAGTAAAATTGTCATTCTTATCCCTTTAAAATGTAGTGAATGTTGCATAATGAAAACGTAATCTAGTATAAGTCAGATACCTTCCCTTCCTCAAAGCTTCTTCTATAATCAAGATTTAATAGATTTTTCTCCTGCTCACTTCTTTTCAGGGATATATTTTACTCGATGGTGATTTCTCCTAGGTGCAAAAGTATTTTTCATTTAAACCAAGCATTATTGGGTTAGCTTTACTTTGACACCTACTTCAGTCTGACCCAATTCATCCATCCCTTTCATCAAATTTTACTGAGTACCTATGAAGTACTGACTCTAGAGTTAGAACTCAGGATTCTGTTTCAAAGATCCAGCATCCCTGTGTGGCCGACACACCAACAGAAAGGAATACAAGCACAAGAGACTAAGGACACAATGGGGAAAGAAACTGAAGCAAGGCCAGGTCCTGGAAAGGCTCGAAAAGCAGGTAAAACCTTCTCTGAATTTTGGAGGATGTGAGGAATTAGTCAGGAGACAGAAGTATATTGGGTTGGAAGGAGGAATCAGGGAGGCAAGCATCAGCTCTCTCAGGTATGAAGTAAAGAAGATGCCAGCGTTTGAAATGAGCAGGATCAGAGTTCTTTTCTGGAAACCAGTGATCAACTATTGAAGCAATTTAGCACAAAGTTGATGGATGATGCTGGTAAGATATAGAAGGGATCTTTCTTTGCACTTTATGGTTTAGGCAATAGGGAATAATGGAAGGATCATATGGCCTGATTGGAAGTGGGGCAAAACTGGTGAAGAGATAACTCCACTGACGGATTCTGGGACCTTGCTAAATTGCATAACTTGCCCAAGCCGCAGCTTTCTCATCTAAAAAAAAAAAATAAAAGGTAATAGTGGTTACATTTCAAAGACAATGTACATAAAGCAGCTAGTACAGTGACAGAAATATATTAGGCACTTATTAAATAGACTCCCTTCATCAGCTCCAGGCCTCTGGCAAGTTAGTCTCCAATTCTATAAGGAAGATGATTTCTCTCTAGAACGTAATTCCCCTCTCTCCCTCTCTCCTGACAACCCACTCTTCCATGAGCAAAGAATGAGTAGGTAGCTCTCCTGCTTGAATGGATGAACATGTACATTTCTGTGCTTAGAAAAGGAAACATGTCATTTTTAAATAGCTATCTCAAAGACAGATTGCCTATTGCATGCATTTATGCAGCTTGAACTAAAAATCTGGGCACAAATAGTAATTTGGAGAAACCCTAATCCTTCTATTTTGCCATGCAATCATAAAGCCGACGTGTCTGCTAGAGACATCCCAGTGAAGAATGCCTGCTAGTAATAAGGAGACATAAATATAGTCTTACAGGTGCTTAGACTATTAGTTTCCAAGGCAGCTTGCCATGGTGAGTGATATTTCAGTGTGAAGATCAGCTGCAAAGTTGTTCACATCATCAGGTTCTCCTCCTTGGCTATCACACCATAAGGCAAAGTCAATGAACCACATACGTGAAAATGTGAATGTGTACATTTGCAATTTTTACCCTTTCCTCCTATACTCTTCTCCAGTTGATTTATCTTCCCTAATTTAGTGCTAAATATCACAAAGGCAGGAAAAAAATGCTTCCTCGTAAACACTTTTTGCTTGATCTCAAATTAGGCTTTGACTGAGAAAAGAGAATTTTCAAACGCTTTCAGAAAAGTAAAATTCCTATGTAGAAGGTTTAAATTTTTTTTTCAAAGCAATTCCTAAGGAAATGTTCAAAAAATTAGCAACTGGACAGACTGGTTGAAATCGTCTCCCTTGTAGAACACAATGTTAATTTCAGGCAAATTTAACTTATGATTGAGTGGCAATTAAGTGGTATAGAGACTGCTAGTCCTGGGTTAAAATAATTTACAAGGCTTAATTAATTGCTAGAACAACTAATAGCCTTGTCAAATTGGCAAGTAAGTTCATTGCTCTTAAAATTCAGCTGAGCTCAAGTGAAAGATTAACAAAATAATTTGTGAAATGTGATAGAGACAACTGGAAGTAAGTGACGTGTCTGAAGGTAGAGGATACAACACCAGAAAAGATAAAGCAGATATTATTTTCAAACAAATTTGTCCACACATTTCCAAAGACAAGACCTCAGGAGCCAAATATCTACCTTTCACATGTACTCTACCTAGAGAGTTTTAATATATATTTAAAAAATATATGTTTTTGTTGATTTGAGAGAGAGAAACATTAATTGACTGCCTCCTGCGTTCTCCCTACTGAGTATCAAGCCTGAAATCAGGTATGTGTCCTGACCAGGAATCAGACAAGTGACCTCATGGGATGACACTCAGCCAACTGAGCCACACCAGCCATGGTTTAATATACTTTTAATGATCTCCTACTTTTCAGTTTACACTGATCACATGATAAATAGGTCAGATTTTGTGCCATGTTCATTTAATCTCAAACTTTGAAAGCAGAAATAGTCACACATCTGACCTGAGTATGGAGCACTAAGTGAGTTCTTTAATATTAACTGCCAACTTTTAAGCTTCCTGTAATCCTCACAAGGTTGAAATGAGGCTGCTCCATTCTTCTCTTTTCATATGTGTGTTTTTTTACACTTTAGTCTTGAGATCTTTTACACAAACTAAAGACTCTCTGACATGCAAAGTAGCAGGCCACCCCTCAGGGATGTTTTTAATTGATGGATTGATGAAACTCATCTTTAATTGATGGACTGAGTGACAAAGGAAAACAATGGACAATCTCCCCCACTTCTTCCAAAGCTTTATGAATGAGGAAAGCTAGTCCATGAATGATGTGGCTGAATTGTGGTGTAGCAATTGTAATCATGTTGACTATTTCTATAATCAGAAGCGATCCTGATACTCAGTCTCTCAGGAACATACCACATCATCCATAGAGAGGACTAAAATAATCAGATAAGCCATGTTATCTAATCTAATAAAAGAGTAATATGCAAATTAACCATCTCTCTGGGATGCCAAAGCCATGCCCACCAGCCAATCAGAGCAGCTGTATGCAAATTAACCAGCCAAGATGGCGGCCGCAGCCACAGAGCTAGAGTAAACAGCAGGCTTCCGTTGTAACTGCCTGCCTAGGCTGGCTGAGCCTCTGCTCACAGTAACAATATTTCAATTATAGAAGATAAATAAATCCCAGAAACCTGATTCCATCCAGCCTCTCTGGGACCTTGGGTCAATGGGAGCTGTGGGCAGCCTGAAAGTCTGAAAACAGTCCTCAGCCCCTCACCCAGGCTGCCTAGGCACCCCAGTAGGGACCTGAACCCTGAAGGTACTGTGGGAAGCCTGAAAATGGCCCTAAACCTGACACCCAGGCTTGCCACACCACAAAGGGGTGAGGGTCCACACTGGGGGCTTGGCCAGCCTGCAAACAGCCATCAGCCCCTCACCCAGGCGGGCCAGGCACACCAGCAGGTGGACATCCCCTGAAGGGTCCCAGACTGTGAGAGGGCACAGGCCAGGTTGAGGGACCCCCCAAGTGCACACATTTTTGTGCACTGGGCCTCTGGTATTTTATAATTTTGAAAACAGCCATAGGGTATGTAAGTAGTGAGCAATGAATCTGAAAGCAGTAACTAGAAAGGAGGAGCAGAATATTGCTTTTAGTGAAGCAGTTTCAGAAATAAGAATATGGATAATGGATAACAGCTACTTTGTGTCAGGGACCTTTCAGTGCTGCATCGGTTCATCTCAGCATCTCGTCTCCATTACAGAGTACTGTCTCCTTCATCACTTCCTATGTCTGGGCACATGGCTACTATGCTCAACTCTGAGTGAGTTCTTCCCTAAACTCCAAAGATTTGTCCAAAGAAAAAGTGTTTCTGGCCTTTCTGAAAATACCCATGCAAGAATGAAAAACCAGTCACATCTGATACCAGTAATTGATGCTTGAAATGACTTCTCTTCTTCCTATGTCAATCCCCCTTGCCTTCATTTATGCTCTCTGAAATTGCACTTCACTGGAAACTAGTACATGGTCTATAAGCCTTTGCCTTGCATCTACTTTACAACTATCCATGGTAAAACATAATTCCTTTTAGAAGTGATAAAGGAAAATAAATTCTTATGTACAAATGGATTAGCATGGTGCCAGTCAGATGTAAAAGCTACACACTAAGATTACTTTGTATTGAAACTCACAGGTCTAAGTCTTCCAAGAAAATAATGAGGTAATCCTCATTATCACTCATATAATTAACTGGGGGAAACATATTTGGGAGAGGAGGCTGCTCATACCATTTCAAAAGAAACAATATAAGGTGTATGAATTGCTGCATTTTATCATCGTTAGGGAAATTTCATTTGTCTATCATTGTGTATTGCTATATCTTTTATAAATACTGTATGTAGTCATAACTACAGTTACTAACAGATTCAATAGTTGTACCAAAAATCATATTTTAGAACCTATAGCCTATGCTGTTATCTCCTCTAACCATTACTCATACTCCTCCTTCAGAGTCATTTTGACTGAAGGACTTCTTTCCACTGGTGTGAAACCAAAGATTTTATTTCTCATATAAACTGGCAGTATACTATTTTTTTAGTCATAAATATCTCTCCAGTAGAGTATTTTTAAATCTCTCTGGAAGAGTAAAAATCTAGAGAAAATTAATGAACTGGAGCTTTCTGAGTTTTTGTATTCTAGTAAATGCACATAATTTCAAACTAAACTGTAATTTAAAAATCAAGAAACTAGCGAAAATATCATACATCTGAAAACACTGGGAAAAATGTTATTTCTTGGTTCTTGACAAAGCTTTGAAGATGTAGTTAAGTCTGTTAGAATGCAACAAATTAGGATTATACACTTGAAAACATACATCAACAATGAACTATGTCACTATATTTTCATGCCATTTATTTGTTTTATTTCTAACTAGTGCCTCGGTGCACAGATTCATGCACATTGAAAGGAAATTAATTAGAACATGGCTGGCTGGGTGAGACTGGGTGATATGTGTGGGACACACCCTGGAGCCAACCTCCTGTGGCCCCTCCCTGGCCAGCTGTACCTGGGGCAGCACTGGCTTCCCTCTGGTGCTGGTGTGCATCACCCAAGAACTGCCGCTGCCAAGTTACTGCAGCTTGGCAGCTCCTGTGTTGAGCGTCTGCCCCCTGGTGGTCAGTGCTCATCATACCAGCCAGTTGGACAATCGCTTAGCCTTTTATATATATATAGATAAATCACTGGGTTAATTTTCAGGTGTGTAGGCATTTTGACTTAAATAGTGGAAAATGTGATGTGATGCCACACATCCCAGGTTAATGCTTTGTTATTAAAGTTGTGTTTAATGATTTTATTTTTATCAAGCAAGAATTTATTAGGAAATGTTAAATTCCAGAGTTGTCCCTGATGTTAAAATTCTAAGGACTATTTAAACACAATATTGATCATCAGCAGCCTAACATCTAGTATCTAGCATCAAAAGAGTAAACTGAATATACCAGTTTATTGTAATCCAGGTTATAACAGATTTATATGTGGAGAATTATTGGTCATAAGGTAGAAGCACTAGGAGGTCAGAGTTGAGGATCAATGGAGACCTCTCTGAGAACAAATGCTTAGTCTTTAAGGATGAATTGGAGTTATGTGGGTACATACTGTGTGTTGAGTTTGGGCATTGTATTCAAAATCATGTTAACAGCCATGCTGGTGTTAAACATTCTCACTCAAATGAATAATCTGCAAGTCATTGTTTATGGCTACAACAAATGTTGAGGGGTCAAGTGGAATGAGATAAGACATGAATGATAGAAGTACAAGGTGGAAGAGTTGAAAACATTTTAAAGTACAATAGGACATTTCAGGAAATTTTCATTTGAAGTTTGAGTTTAGGGAGGACAACTAGTGAGGAAGATTGAAAAGACGTATGGGTAATAATAATGCCATCAAAGGTGTTATGTGTTCAATGGTACGTACTACACAAAGTAACTTCATTACCCTAACTCATCTCATCTTCTTCAACTCCTCAACCCCTTGTTTTCCAAAGCCTTGGCAACCACCAATCTATGTAGGGTCTCTTCCAGATATCCTTTAGCAGGAGGTCATACATTGCAAGCATGAGGCATGCAGTCTTTTCAGACTGGTTACGTTTACTTGGTAATATTACTTTTAATAATCATCCATATCTTTGCTCTAGTGTATTCTTTTTTATTGCTTATAGCTTTTCACTGTATGGATATACCACAGTCTGCTTATCCAGTCAGTTATTGATGAGCAACTTTATTATTTCTAATTTTGAAATGAATGAATAAAGCTGCTATACATATTCATGTGCAGACGTTTGTGAAGAAATATTTTTAAATTAGTTGGGCAAACACCTAGGAGTATAAGCCCTGTATTATAAAGTAGGATTATGATTAGCTTTGAATGAAACTGCCAAACTGTATTAAAAGGTGGCTGCACCATTGTGGCTTCCCATCAGCCCTGAACGAATGGTTCTGATGGTCTGCATCTTCACCAGCATTGTGAATTTCTTCGCCCAAGTCTACTAGGCAAGCTGTGTTATCTCGGTGTTTTCAGTTGCATTTTCCTAATGTGAAATGATATCAAACCTCTTTTCCTATGCTTGTCTGTTGTCTGTATATTTTCTTTGGTAGGGTGTCTACTCATATCTTTCCCCCATTTTTAAAGGTTTGTTTTTTGTTATTACATTTTAAGAGGGGTTTTGTGTGTGTGTGTGTGTGTGTGCATGTGTGTGTGTGATGTCCAGTTGTACCAGCACAATTTGCTGAAAAGATAATCCTTTCTTCTTGGAATTGCCTCCATACCATTGTCAAAAAATAATTGACTATGTTTATGTGGGTCATTTCTGGACCTTCTATTCTGTTTCATTGATCTGTAACTCTACATTGTAATGAATAACTACACTGTTAATTACTGTAGATTTATAATGAAACCTGAAATTGGGTAGTGTGATGCCTCCAACTTTGTTCTTATTATTGTGTGGGCTATTCTTGGTCTTTTGCCTTTTTATATAAATTTTAAAGTCATTTTGTTATTATCTGTGAAGTAACTTACTGAATTTGTGTGTGTATATTTATTGTGTTGAATCCATATTGAAATAGTTATCTTTTAGGTCAATAAGAAAAAGAAAAAAAATACTTTACTTCAATTCATTTTCCAACACTCAACTTTTCTTTCTGTAGATTTAAGTCTCTAGCCTATGTTATTGTCTTTATGACTTAAATCTTTTTTTAATTATTATTATTTATGACAGAAAGGAGTACTGGTGCTAAATACTCTCAGTTTTTGCTTGTGGAGAAAGTCTTTGTGTCTCCTTTCTATTTAAAGGATAATTTTGATTGATGTAGACTTTTAAGTTAGTAGGTTGTTGTTGTTTTCCTCAACACTTTAAATGTTTTACTCCAGTCTCTTCTTACATGATTTACGACAAGTCCTCTGTTCCTTTGTTTCTAATGTATAACCCCTGGCTTCTTTCAAGGTTTTGTCTTTGTTTATTAGCAGTTTGAGAATGATATGTCTAGGTGTCTTTTTGTTGTTATTGTTCTTGGTGTACTTTGAATGTTTGGGGAGTGTGACTCATTAGTTGGACTCTCTTCCTAAAGAGAGAACCAGTGAATGGCACTTACTACTAAACCAAAAATAAGTACTTTTGAATACATTATTATCATTGAATTATTATTCTCTAATAATACTAGGACTAAGTACATTCTACAAATATGCTGGGTATTAGAAGGCTTGACTTTAACAAATAAATATTGAGGTGATTGTATATGCTGCATTTTTCAGATATATTTTCTAAACTACACTCTTTTTAAGTGGGTGGGGGAAAATGCTGCTCAATAACAAATGCAATTCCAGGATGACTCAAAAAAAAAATCAAACTGAAGGTCAACGTTCTTGCTAAAAAAATCACGTAGAATCATATAAGAACTCCACTAGCCCTGTGATTTACTGTGATCAAGATGAAGCCCTTAATCACTCAACAGATATTTATAAAGCTTCTTCTAGGTAATCACCATTTAGTAATGCATTTTCCTCTACTCACATACAAAAAACAGAATTCCTCGATAAAGCAGGAAACTGTGTATTTATGATACCTATTTGTAAAAGATAAAGCCCAAAGTTATAAAAATATTAATAATAAAATTCAAAAAAGTTATGATGCACTTTTCAGACTAATTATATGTGTGGAGTTAATTCTATTGTCCAGTAAGATAATCAGTATGTCCTTGGCACCATTCAAATGTTACAGCCCAATTTCTTAATCTTGATTAATATTATTATCAGTAGCTGTAATAAACAATTTTTCCCAACAACACATACTGTTAAAGTTCTAAATACACCTGTAAATAAAAAGTATAAAACCACAATACTTTGGGTTACACATTCAATATTGTGACAAAAAAACCCAAACTTTACTATCTCATTTTTTTCAATTGCTATCTGCTGACTCTGAAGTTGCTTGCTTGTTTCTTATGTTTGTTTGTTTGTTTATCTAAAACACATGAAGTTCTAAGAAGCATCTGAGGACAAGATCGGCCTGGAAATAGAGTATATTTTTATTGGTACAATTATGAATGCATTTGAAGTACTTTCCTTAACTCCCATTTGCAGCTATACTTGGCAGGATTAAAGGCTTTAAATTCAGATTAAAGGATTAGGTAACTCAGACTAGTGTTTTATCTTAGAAAAAAAGGAAACATATTCATTTAGATTCTTTGTGTCAAGGGATGAATGACAATTTATTCTTTGCAAGTATGCTTTATTCTATTTAAGCTAAGATAAAAATATATTTATGTGTGTGTGTGTGTTTTTTCAGTCTTTTGCCAGGTTGATCATCTCTCTGCTCATCTTTCACACTGAATGCTTGGGTATGCCTTGCAGGCTATAAAAAGTACACTGCAATTAAGTTAAGTATCACTACCTCTGAATATAATGCTGTCAGGAAATAATTGCTATATATCATAAAAATATATGATAGCAAAAAACCAATAAAATTTGAATAAATGTATAAAAAGACTTCAAATATTTTTATTTCTAGAGGAAAATACTGGAACCCTTTTATAGTTATTTGTATTTTCAACATGGATTAAGGACTTTGCTAAGACTTAGACTTCCAAAGAATATTTCTACAAGAGATTCATCAAATAACACACTTATAATGGTGTTCACACCCTGCTTTATTCTTGACAAGAATAGATTTTGTTAGCTACTTGGTTGGATCAGGGTGTTGAGCTGCCAAGTATATTTCTCTGAGAGATCCTCCTTACAAAGTGGAGCCTATTGCTCTTGCCCTTATATTCACATCAGAAACTACCCCAAATACTAAACTAGATACCGTGAAAGATTTTGAAACTTTTATGGCAAAAAGCCCATGGCAGTGCTAGAAGAACTACAACCTCATACAACTACACAGTGGTTTATTAATGCAAAACCATTCTAGACTCATAAACTCTTCAAAAAGCAAAACTTAATGCATTTCTAATTCTACCAATTCAATGTTGTATACCTTGTTTTGTCCTTTTCTGCCTTATTTTTAGAGATGCCTCTATTCCAAACATTGTGAAGATTAAAAAATGTATTCACCGGTTGTCCTACCTCACATATGTCCATTTTTTCCCTGTTCTTTCACTTTGAACGTAAACTCCAGGAGACCACACTGGAAGCTTACATCTGGCCATTGCCTCCAAGGACACACAGCTACCATCTCCATTTCCTTTATATGTCTTCTTACGTGGAGAATATGGCTATCAAGTTTTATGATTGGATCCCCCTGAGATGTGGAACCTCAAATTGGACATATTTATACTTCGACCTATAATTATATTTATAGAGATTTTTAATAAATTTACTCTGTGAATGGCTAGTAACTGGCAGTAGGTGAAAACAGGCCCACTGTCACTTGCTCACTTTAAAACCACAGGCATTCACCTTCTATCCCTAATCATTAAATACTTGGGAGGAGGGAGAATGGGTATGAAGCTGCTTGCAGAAGTTGCTACTTTCTGAGAGAAATAAATTTGCAATTTATTACATTGAATAGGAATAAATGTGAACATCAATTGAAATTTTTCTACATTTTTTAAACAAATATTCAGAAAACAAGACAGAAATAATAAGGTTATTTTTAATGAAATAAGAACATCCTCAAATATCTTAATATCAATGGTCTTAATTAATAATGATGACATTTCTAAGCTAATTACACATAGAAATTATACTTTTTTATTAAACGGTAACTACAATTTCATTAAAAGAATTTTATATTTTCATAAATCGTTGAAAAACATTATTTGATAATGTATTCAAGTATGTTAATTCAAGTTATTCTGCCATCTTTTGCCCTTCACATTTGTTGTTTTTCTCCTATATTACTTTTGAGTAACCTGACTGATCTAAGACAAAAAATATATATAGATGAATATTTTGATTAACATGATATGTATATTTAATTACCAACAAACATTTTTATTTTCTCTAAATATATCTATACTTTATGTTTACATTGCATAATATTTTCTTTCCCTCAAAATGTATAGAATATTAATAAAAGAGCCTTAGGACTTCTCCTACCAAATTTTAGTAAATATGTCAGATTGACATCATGGGTAAAAATAAAGTAAAATAAATGCAATGACCTAAAATTATTAACAGAAAAAAACAAACACAGCAACAATTTTAACAATGTCCAGGAATAAAAGGTTGCCCAGAGAAGTGGTGTAGCAGCTGCTGTTAGTACTTTACTCACATTTCCTCTGCTCTCCTGACCATTTCATGCACATTGAAATCGTTCCCTCAAACAAATTGGATGCAATAAAACAGTGACTTCATTGTTGTTCCAATGACGGTGGGTGATAGAGCCATCAAATAATTACTTCCTAAGCCTCCCTTTTAGCAATATACTGGAAAATGTGCTCTAAAAATCAAGGTGGCAAATTAAAAATGAGAAAGTGATGGGTACAGTGAAGCAATGAAGTCTTTGTCTTCATTTTGTTTATTTTGTTAGAAGACAGGGAATTAGTAGCAAGTATAAAATAGGTTATGATAAAGGTTACACGGAAAAAAAAGGAGAGTAAAGAGACATAATGGTTAGAAGAATACTTTGATATAGGTGCAAGAGAAGTTTCCCTGGGACTTGGGTGAAGTACAGGAAAGCCAAATGAGTACATGGATGAAAAGTGTTCTAGGGAGAAAGTACAGCTACACGTCCCTGAGAGGGAGCATGTTTGCCTTGGTCAAGAACAGCAGAGTAGCTGAAGTAGATGATGAGCTAGGACCGAGGTAGAGTGACAAAATTGAAGTGAGAAGAAGCAATGTCATGTGGGTTATTCAGCCTTAGAGATGATCTTGGATTCTATTCCAAGTGTGAGAATCTACCGGAAGATTTTGAGCAAGGGAGTAATATAACCTGATTTACATTTTAAAACCCTGCTAAATGGAGATTTGCTGGTATGAAATCATGCATAAAAGCGGAAAGGCCAGGCAGGCTACTGTACTTGTTTTTATACCTCCTTATCTTTAAGTATTCATTATGACTCTTTTGTTCTCAAAATAATATTTTATATCAGTACCATAACCTTATCATTTCTACTTATATTTGAGACATTTTGGCACATAAGTCTATAAATGTGACAAAAACAACAACCAACCAAAATATCCCTAGAAATCTGTTCCCAGGTAATATAACGATTTCCTCACAGGTACTATAATGACTTTCTCATTTGTAACTATCCATTATGACTTTTGCCAACTAAACTTATATGTAAGCATAAAGTGGCTAAAGTGTATTTATAATTTTTGAATCAGCTATCAAAATGGCTGTAATATTTTAATAGCACATTGTCAGCTAGGAAAAATAATAACTGATTTATTTGCATGCTTCAGAATTTTAAGTCTTGAAGTAATAAACTTGAATTATAGATAGTCATCACCCGATCAAATCATCTTTAGCCCATAAAGTTACCCTGATAGTCTAATTATATCTAGGAAGAGACAATTACCTACAGATACTTATGTCAATTTTTTCTTTTGTTTTTATTTTTTTTTCTAGATGTGATTTTTCTTTTCTCATTGAGTAGACAGAATATGTTTAATTAAAAGAAGCATAGTTCTTAAGTGGGAGGAATGTCAATTTTAAAGCACCCATCACCACATTCACTTTATCCTGGGACATATGCTAAAAATGGAAGCTGGTATCAGAACGTGCTCCTGGTTCTCTGGAAATTTTTTTTCTAACTCAACAGGCTATGAAGATCATCATAAATCCTTGCAACAGTAATCCAGAAACTACTAATGATAGCTTTCTCACATGTTAAAGAAGACATGCAGGGTCAGCAAAGAACTACTAATGACAACATGAAGAAGATGGAAATCATGGCCTCCCAACACAAGGGAATCTTTTCATGCAGACTGTGGTTTTCAAGCTTAAAAGTTGTCAAGAAACTCCACTGCCACATATTCCAAATGATGCACTGATTAAGAAAGGTCAGTATGTCTTTTGGAAAGTTGACAGTCTTGATATAGTAACTATGCAAAGCTGCAAGTCTCTGGAGTAGTATTTGTGCCTAATCTATATGGTCACAGAAAATATAACTGCCAAGAATGTCATATGCATCATCTTGAGTAGTTTTATCAGCACTACCTGATGCAGCAATCAAAAGAAAAATCACCAAAAATCTGCTTGGCTATTCAATCATGAATCCTTTATGAAATGTGTTTGAGGCAAACTCTGTGCCTGGCAATCCAATCTAATAAAAGAGTAATATGCAAACTGACCCTCACTCCATTACATCTAAGCCATGCCCACCAGCCAAGCCATGCCCACCAGCCAATCAGAGTGACTGTATGCAAATTAACCCAGCCAAGATGGCGGCCAGTAGCCACCGAGCTAGAGCAAACAGGAGGCTGCCATTGCATCAGAGATGGAGGAAACTGCCTGCCTAAGCTGGCTGTAGCCTCCACTCAAGGCAACAATGTTTCAATTATAGATGATAAATAAACCCCAGAAACCTGATTCCAGCCAGCCACGCTGGGACGTTGGGTCAATGGGAGCTGTGGCCAGCCTGCAAACAGCCATCAGCCCCTCCTCAAGCCTGGTCAGGCACCCCAGGGGGGCGACACCCTCCTTGAAGGGACTGTGGCCAGCCTGCAAACAGCCATCAGCCTCTCACCCAGGCTGGCCGGGCACCCCAAGGGGTGGACACCCATCTTGAAGGGGCTGTGGCCAGCCTCCAAACAACCCTCAGCCCCTCACCCAGGCTGGCCAGGCACCCCAGCAGAAACCCCACCCTCATCCGGGACACCCTTCGGGGCAAACCAGCCGGCCCCCACCCATGCACCAGGCCTCTATCCTATATAATAAAAGGGTAATATGCAAATTGACCCTAACAGCAGAACCACTGGGAATGACTGGTCACTATGACACACACTGACAACCAAGGGGCAGATGTTCAATGCAGGAGCTGCCCCTGGTGGTCAGGGAACTCCCACAGGGGGAGCTCTGCTCAGCCAAAAGCCAGAAGGCTGCCAGTACAGCGATGGTTGTGGGAGCCTCTCCTGCCTCCTCAGCAGTGCTAAGGATGTCCCACTGCAGTTTAGGCCTGCTCCCTGCTGGCAAGTGGACATCCCCTGAGGGCTTCTGGGCTGCCAGAGGGATGTCTGACTGCTATCTTAGGCACGATCGCCTGGGAAGTGGGCCTAAGGCAGCAGGTGGACAACCCTCAAGGGATCCCAGACTGCGAGTGGGCACAGGCCAGGCAGAGGGACCCCCTCCCCACTGAGTGCACAAATTTTTATGCACCAGGCCTCTAGTCAGAATATAACGATGAAAATAAGATACTGATCATGCCTTCATTGTGCTAATATATATAGAAAATATGACAATGTAGTATGAACTTTGCTTTTGCAGAAATAAAATAAAATATTAGAAAAGTGCTAAGTCGTCATGGAGGAGTCTCCATTAAACGTACACCTGTAACCTTTGAATAGGAGACTTTATAGAGGATATAATTAAAGATGCTCATGCATTAGGAAAAAACATTAAATGATATTTTTCAAATTATCTAAAATCCTTATACTAAAAACTCTTGTATATAACTCCCTCAGTTATGATTCTAACTTTATTGCTTTTCTATTAAGCTATAGTCACTAAGCTATAGCTATGAAGCAAAAGTCATTTCTTCATTAATTTATAGACCACACAA
This sequence comes from Murina feae, assembly GCA_004026665.1. NCBI lineage: Eukaryota > Metazoa > Chordata > Mammalia > Chiroptera > Vespertilionidae > Murina > Murina feae. The sequence continues at coordinate 40,827 of PVJC01005232.1, forward strand.
ATATTTATTATATACCTATCATATATGGTTGTCTTTCCTAGAATCTGGCATTGTAAGCAAAAATAGACCTATTTTGTGATATAGCCTGTATTTTCTAAGAGTAGGCCAGTAAGCCTATTTTAGAATTTGGGAAGCTGATTCTAATAGATATGGGAAAAGTCAACATCCTAGAATAACCAAAACAACAACCGGAGAAAATGAAAACTATAGCACGTGTCCTATGTGCATTCAAGACTTATTATTTGATACCAGTTTTATCCAGTAGTGTTAGATTCCGGTCAAAGGCACCTACCTCCATCGCGCGTTCAATCTCAGTCCCAGGTCGGGGTGCGTGAGGGTGGTAGCCAATCAATGTGTCTCATGGCCTTTCCCTCTCTTGATCTCCCATGGTCCCTTCCATTCTCCCTATAAATCAATGGAAAAATATCATTGGGTAAGGATTAACAACAACAACAACTAAAGAAACACATGGATTCGGAGAAGCAAGTCACAATTGAACAAGTAATTAAAAGGCACATACTACACAGGTGCTAAAAAAAAAAATTAAAAAGATAAATAAAAAACAAATGTCAAGTGTTTTGAAATACACTGGGTCTGTTGATTCAAGCAAGGGACAAGGCCAGAAACAACCCTGAGGTCAAAGAGATGCTGGTCTTAAACGGGAGCAAGGGGATCTTCAGATGAGGGCCACATGTTTCGTCTGGGAAAGAGATAGCTGATGTGTTCGGCTCAAGGCTTGATGTACCCTGAGAAAGAGCATGCACAGTCACCTGACAGGGGTAAAAAGTGAGGACTGAAAGGTAAAAAATGACGGATTGTAGCAAGATCCTCTTTATTCACAGGCAAGAAGAAAAAAAAATGAGCACAGAGCAAATAGATTAAGATAAAACAGATTACATTGGAATAACTAATAAATAGAAATACTAGAGTAAACTGGAATAACTCTAGGAACCATAATCACAGAGTTCAGGGTCTAATTTAGCTTTTAGCCTAAACAGCAATAATACAAGCAAGGACCTAGATGGGTGCATGTGTCCTTTTCTTTATCCACAGAGATTAAAAGGCTAATATTTCTGACTGATTAGCAAATCACAAATTACAATCTGAATCTGGAAGCAGCCATTGGTCATTCTCCAGGGAATTTCCCTGCTATTAGAAACTTTAGACCTGTTATGAAAACAATGAGAATTCTTAAAGAATTTGTGTATTCTGAAATAGAGAAAGAAAAAAATAGTAATAATAGGGAAATCAGAAAGTGTATATATGGAAGCTTATTCTGAAGTGCAAATTCCAAAATCACCTATCTCATCTTTTCGGATCTTGGCCCAATTATCTTTCTACAATACCTGAGTGTTTATTTCCCTTGCTACAAACATTATGGGTTTTCAAAATTAAATTCAGTTGTCTGACATGAAGAACATGGTATCATTACCATTTAATGTGGGTAAACTTAGTATTAATAGGTATCATGAGAATTTCTATGAATTGATAATTAGTTGAATTATGGAAGTTTTAATTACAGTAAGGCAAGTTATTTGAAAAGACAATTAGCAAAGAGCAGTAAAAAAAGTAGTAGTAAAACTGAAGAGAATAAAGATAGGAAAGTTACTAGAAAAATTACAGAAAAATTTATTAAATATCTTAATGTTGACATTATTATAGGTGGCCCCCTTCCCTCCTACTTTGTCCACCTCCACCCACCTTCACATCCCCTTCCCCTGGCTGTCTCCATCTTGTATTACAGGGCCAGAAATAGGTCAAAGTAATAGATACCGGGAATAGGTTAGTTGTGGTTGCATAGTTGAATTTCACTGAGGATTAAATGGGCTTCACTGGATTGTTTGGAGGAACTTTAGTACCCATTATAACATTCCTGTGCTTCTATGTGATAAGTACGCATTTTACATAAACAAATAATTTATAACTTGGAAAGGTGGAGAATGGTAACATACTTCAATTATTAGTAGTGGGTCCCTATCCTTTAAGATTATAGTTAATTAAGTTGTGGTCTTTAACTCCCTATGTTTGTAAGCTTTTATTATTTTGAGATGAGCCTATGAAATGCCTTAACTTACAGCAGAAATTGTATCCAAAAGAAGAGAAACAAAGAACATGCCACTGCTGACACGAGGTAATTCCAAAAGAGTCAAGATAATAAACTGGAGAACAATTATTATGAGTTTGAATATCATCACTGATTCTTACATTCTAGGTAATCATTGGTACCAAAAAAGTTTAGAGAGGAAGATACAGTGGCCTAATTCTAATTTAAGTCAAACAATGTATAATTAAGTATCTTTGAGGTGAAAATTTTATAAAAAGATTTGACTTTAAAAATATCAAAACAATGCTTGAATTATATTTATACTTTGGTGGAGTGTTTTCAAATCTGGTGGCCATCACCTAAAATGAACAACTATATGAACTTTGAGTTTGGAAGTTTCCTTTATGATCACAATCCCATTCTGACAGCTCTGTCATGTGAAACAGCTCCCAATTATTTTCCAAGTGGTGAGGATGATACTACTTAAAACATGTCTGTGTCCCATATTTCTGAACATGTTAGTGGTTTGACATTTTATAGAAAAAGGTATGCCAAGAAATAGCATCAAGCTGTTTGCTATTTATGGCTAACATTCACTTTGCAGTGAATAGCTAAGCTTTTAAAATATCTCCCAAAATGGTAATCTCCAAGGTAAAAGTATCAGGCATACCATTTACACTTATATAGAAGCCAGGGGAAAGGAAAGAACGTGTGGGAGGAACTCAAGTTATTTAGCTGGCCAAAAATGTACATAAAGTTTTATCATAGGATTTTAGGCTATAGATTGAGATACAAGATTTATTGTCAAAACATTAAATTGCACATTTGACTTCCTATTAATTGAATTACACATGGCACCACCCAAATCTGGCATCAGAAGTAAATTTAAAACTACTTGCTGAATAAATCTTGAAATTGTCATGACAGTAGAGTATTGTTTAACACCTTCACCAAACTGATTAATTCTTCACTCATTTACATTTTAAAATCAGACAGCTTTTATCACAGTGTGTCTATGTAAAAAGTAGGAATATGAATCAAAATGCCTTTGGGCCTATGAATTAGTGAGAGGTGGTACAATATGCCAGCATTAAGTTGATAAATAGAGCATTAGCAGGAATCATCTTTGGGGATCAATACTACTTGCTATAAGACTTGTTGCTACAAATATCTGTCCTTATAGATGTTAACCATTCTCGATTACTTTTGCTTAATCATGGAAATCTGGTAAAGCTAACATTTTTTAAATTTAATCATTATATTTATCATGACATATTAAAATGAAAACAGACTTTATTAATTATTATCAATGTTCCTCCAGAGATATCTATATTTTATAAGGGAAGAAATTCTTTGTTATTCATAGACACTAACAATACATAAAGTTACTCATGTATACCATGCTTTAATAGTTACCAAATTATTGTCAAAACATAAAAGCTTACCTATTTATAAGTACATATTATACACACATACTCATCTATATATGCAGCATATATGTATAATATATACACACAAATATATATGTATATATGTTCATATACATGTGGTTAAAACAAAAATATATATAGTTTTACTAGAACCTAAATTATGTCTAGATTCAATATCACTAAAAACATTGACACAAGCGGTAAAAATTCCTTGGAAGACATTTAAAATTACACCAAAATAATGAGAATTTTGATATTCAAATTTAGAGAATATAAAATAATGAGATACAACAGACTAAAATTGATATTAGTATGTTCAAGAAAACTAACATTCTATTAAAAATAGACAAATATATGATCAAAAAAAGACCTACATTAAAAAAAATAACTAACATGTAAGGAATATGAAAAAGGGATGGCCAATTTTACACCAAATAAATGCATGTGTTCTTTTGCTCCCTTTAAATCATGGTTCTTGCACATCTCAAAGAAAATCATCCCATGTTCTGGTTACACTGAGGGAGACTTGTATGAGTTTCATCTGAGGTAGCTAAAAATCATAACTATGCCCATTGTGATGACAATGGGAGGTGCACACACAAGCCTGATTTAAACACAGAGACACAGGTGCCAGAGGTGGGAACCTAGGTACTGCCAAAGACAAAACAAAGGACAATCAAGTTGAGTTTGTTTATGTAAATACTTAAACATTTAAATCCAAAGAGGTATTTTGAGCACATCTTCTTTTCAGTTGTTTTCCAGCTCACCCAGGTGTGTCTTGTTTCACCTGTCCTAATCTTTTTCTATGAATACTGATACAAACTCCCATTCTTAGATTAGACATAAGGGAATATTGTAAATGCAACACATTAGGTTTACAACATTCTTGCTTATACTATGTGTTAGGTCTATGTAAAAATTTAGTACTTTCATTTATTCATAAATACCACTCAACAGGCTTTTTCCTAAAAACAATGATTTTCTAGAGGGGTATAAAGGAAGTGAGAGGATTAGAATCATAGTTAGTATAGTGAAATTATAGAGAGTATTAAATAAAACCTAGTGGGGGAAAAAAGTGAGGATAAAACCCTTCTACTTTCTTATATCTGGGACCATTATATATATTGGAAAATCATTAGTTGGCAAATGACTCTCTGAAGAATGTACTTATCTGTGAATATATATTCAAACTGGCACATACACATGCATGCATAAATATATACATATGTGGACAGATATGGGAGAGGAGAGAAGGGGGGAGAGAAAAAAAGAGAGGGAGGGAGGGAGGGGAGAAGAGAAGGGAAGGGAAAAGAAGGGAAGGGAACGAAAGGGAAGGGAAGGGAAGGGAAAGGAACGGAAGGGAAGGGAAGGCAAGGGAAAGCAAGGCAAGGCAAGAGAGAGACTTGTTTCATCTAATGGGGAATCTGTATTCAGCAGTATCCAGTGAATACTATATTCAGTGGGCTGCTTCACCTGCCTCTATGCAGATAAATCCTATATAATAAAAGTGTAATATGCAAATTGACCATCCCTTTGGGATGCCTAAGCCATGCCCACCAGCCAATCAGATTGACTGTATGCAAATTAACCCAGCCAACATGGAGGCCAGCACTCACGGAGCTGAGTAAACAGGCAGTTTCCATTGCAGCAGGAGTGAAACTGTTTGCAGGCCTGGCTGCATTTCTCCAGGCTCCAGGCAACAACATATTTGCAACATTGTCTCAATGATAGAAGCCTTGGGAGCTGAAGCAAACAGCAGGCCGGGCCTGACTTCTAAGGGCAACAGTGTCTCCATTATAGAAGCCATGAGCTGAAGCAAAGAGGAGGTTTCCTTACCTGCCTAGGCCTAGGCTTAAAGGAACAGTGTATCAATTATAGAAGATAAACAAACTGGAGAAACCTGCTTCCAGTCAGCCTTGCTGGGACATTGGGTCAATGGGAGCTGTGGGCAGCCTCAAAGTCTAAAAACACCCCTCAGCCCATCACCCATGCTGGCCACACCCCAATGGGGTGAGGGATGCCGCTGGGGGGCTTGGCCAGCCTGCAAATAGCCATCAGCCCCTCACCCAGGCTGACCAGGCACCCCAGCAGGTGGACATCCCCAGAGGGGTCCCAGACTGCGAGAGGGCATAGGTCGGGCTGAGGGACCTCCCGAGTGCACATATTTTTGTGCACCGGGGCCCCTAGTTATACCATAAAAAAGAAGCATGCATATTTTATGTGTCTCCTAAGTTTGGAGACACATGTAAAAGCTCTAACAAAATTTACCCAACTTGTGTTTGTTATAATATTAGAAAACTAGTTCTCCAGGTGGGGGCGGGGGGAGGGGAGGAAAGGGGCTGCGGCAAAAATAGTCCATGTGAAATATATTTTGGTGAGCAAAGGCAAATGAATTCTTCACTTAAGGACTCTTCAGAGCACATTTGGGTATAAAACTTAGGTCTCCTGCTTTTAGAATCATTGCCTTTCATATCAGCAAAATGATCCACTATGTAGTTCACAGGCCCAAGCCCTCAGTTGGAGGCTCCTTATGAATCCAACAGCTTTGAGAAATGATAACATCCCATCCTTACCATCACAAATTCAGGAGAGATGATCCGGGAAGGGGAACAAACATGATGAATAAGAATAGACAGAAGCTATAGGAATTGAGTATTATCTCTCTAGTCAGAAAGTCCTGGATGCGATTCCTGTGTCATCAAACACTAGGTGTGTAAACCTGCATCAGTAAGTTCCTTAAGGCCCAGTTCTTCATCTTTCACATATGGTTGCTTAAAAAATTTAACATTTGAGGTTTTTAAAACATTGTTACTATTTTTCAAATTTTTGTTAAGAGTCTAATAATCCATCACTTTTTCAATGAGTTTATCTGTTTTATTTCCAATTATGAATAGTAGCTTGTTCATTGTTTTCCATAAAATGTTACCAAAACAAAATAGACCTGCCTTAGAAGAAACTGAGAGACATTATAGTCAAAGACACTGAATTAAAACAGGTCCAAAGTATCTATTGTTACTTATTTTAGTTAACGTATACAAATCTCTCTTTCTCTATATCACACACACACACACACACACACACACACACACACACACACACACACACTTCTTTTTTTCTGTCTCTTATTTTGTGTGAAAGGACCTTTAACTGACCTGGCATCATATTAATGACTGATTTTCAGATAGTGATTGATTTTAACAATGACTTTAAGTATGGCTTTCTCTACTAAAATGCTGTATACCCTGGAGAACAACACTAATGCCAATCTCGTCTCAGAATCTGAATTAATGAGCAAAATCTTATTCCTTTGTCAACCTGATCACTTAATGTGTTGTCAAGTTAATTACTTTAAAAAGCTTATATCTTTCTCTCTGAAGGATTTATTCTTTAAAATCACAATGCAAGTGTCTATTTCCTAAACTTACTTATATTAAAAACAATGGTCCAAAAATAATAAGAAAAGTTAAGCCTAAGAGATCCTCAACATCTGCAGACAAATGAAAACACCCTTGAAAACTACAGTTAAATATACTTTAAAACAGAAAAGCTGTGGGGTGAAAAAATTAATTGAAACTAAAATCAAAGTTAGCCTCCCTTATGGTAATGAAATGATGAGGACATTATTGCTATAGCACAATAGAGAAATGATCCATTTGCTCTTAGTTAAATAAGTTGTTTTCTATCCTAATTAAGCCGTAGCTGGGGAGCTTTTCCAAGGTGGCAATGCATGAGTTGCACCTAAAACCATTAGATATATTGGTGGAGCCAATATTTTTACAAGATTTCTAGGTGCTGTTGTCATGTGCAAAAATATATTCAAACCACCGTTCTTGTTAAATTAACAAGAAGGACAATTAGACTCCTCAGCAGCACATAAACAAACCAAAATCTAAGCCCATAAATGCCTCAAGGTTAAGAAATCAAAACGGAAGGACAACCAATCACATACAGCCGACTAGGCTTTTCTAAAGAAGGCAAACTCTTAAGCTGCAGCCAATCCAATGATGTCCTTGATTTGTTTACATATTTTTTTTCTTTCTAAAGCTCTTCTCCCTCAGTGCGGTATTTCTAACTACTTCTGGTTTGGCCCCGCCCAGTTCCAATTTATATTTACATATGCCTCATTACACTGTAACCATCTAAAACATTGATCCCTATAAACCAATGGCTAGCTTATAAACTTCCTCTTTTTATTATTATGGGAGTTTTTGAATATTAGCATAACCATTGGTCTTTTTCTCCCTTGAAAAAATGAACCCAAGGACATTTCACATTTACCCACACATCCAAATACCCATGCAGATAGCTAGACACATTCTCACACTCACACAACACACATGGTTTTTCATATAATTTAAAGTCAGAGCCAAAATTCCTGAAGCCCATGTTAAGAAACCTACTCTCAAAAAATAACACTTAAGCCCAGACCAGTCGGTGTTATTCAATGGTTGAGCATCTATCTACCTATGAACCTGGAGGTCACAGTTCAATTCCTGGTCAGGGCGCACGCCTGGGTTGCATGCTTGGTCCCCAATGTGGGGTGTGCCAAAGGCAGCAGATCAATGACTCTTTTTCATCACTGATGTTTCTCTCTCTCTCTCTCACTTTCTCTCTCTCTCTCTCTCTCTCCCTCCTTCTCTCCCTCCCTCCCCCTTCCTCTCTGAAATCAATAAAAATGTATTACAAAAGAAAAAAAGAAATAAACAAAATCATGAGGAAGACAAGTTGTTGCCATTTCAATTTCAAATAGCTTTACTCTTTAAAAATCTTGTTTCAATCACATTCCTTTGTAGCTTTATCTTAAACCTATTTCACCTACACCACCTACTCATATTCTCAAGGTAAATGTAAATCAGAACAATGCGTGAAAGTTCTGTGGGACCATAAATAATTTAATTCTCCTCTCCAAATCTCAGTTTTCTTGTTTGATAAATGAGGAAATTGATAGAGCACAGCAAACTGATTCAATGAAACATTATACTGGCACTTAAAACAACCAATGAATATTAGCTGTTATTATTGTTACTATTTTTATTATTAATTCTATGAAAGATTGTTTCATATTCCTAGTCTTAAATAAATTTTCTCGTTTAGTATTTTCATTTCTAGAAGATACACAGGAAAGCAAAGGAAAACAAAACAATCCTAAATAACCAAAACAATGTTGATGATAGCCATCCCTATCTCCTTTGATTTCCTTCATGTTGACTCTGATCAATTTCCTGTTACTTTTGCCTCTTAGATCAGACTACTTCTACAAAACAAATACATTTTGGTTGTTAATTAAATCCCATTTTTCATTCATATATTTTGCACACTGAGAACTAGTATTAAGTGACTGAGATCCATTTGAATTTGGATACCAATACCCTGGCCCCTCTTCCACATAGTTGTTGCAACGACATGGGAAATGTCTTTTCAAATACCTTAACTTCGATTTTCAGTTTTTTTCTCTTTCTCTTCTTCAAACCTCCAAATGCTTTGTACAACTTTTAAGTTAATTCAATACTCCCAACAAGCAAACAACACCTTGAAACTGAAAAGACAAAGTGAATCACATTCCCCTCCTAGTTAATATCTCCAGAGGCAGAGATCCCATGGTATATATATAGGTAAACAAAGCAGGCTAATACCTGACTTACCTACATGCTAAAGTGACCTTTAAAATCTGAGTCCCAAACTTGCAAGGCCTTATTGTTCTGAGAATATGGAAAAGCATTTCTCTTCTGTGGTTTTATTAAATAATTTAAAACACAAATATTTATTTTATTATCAATTTATTTAAGAAATGAAGATGATAGTATTTGAAGAAGAGTAATTTCATATAACCTAGTTTATGTGCATAGAAAGTATCCTACAGTACGTAAAAGCCATGTATTTTTGCATTATTGCGTCCCCTCACAGCCACAGTGTGAAGCAGATATATTTAACCCCACTTTAACAGATGAATGGCCAATATTTAAAAGGGGTTCAGTGCTTTCTCTGGATCACACAGTGTGTAAGTAATGGAAATGGGATTTGATTCTTCTTCTGTGGAGATGCTCCACTCCAGTGTTTAATTATGATGTACTGTCCATTTTAAGAGGAAAAAAAGTTAGTTGTTAATTTCCTGTACTTAACAGATTAAAACTAAAAATGACAGTACTTTAAAAATCATAGACCTGCAAGAAAGACTAGTACAATAAATATTTAAAATTCATTTTAAAATTGTAATTATAAATGTGAAATAGCAATAAAAATATTAAATAAGAAATTATTATATTTAATTCCTGTAAATGGAGCTATAACCTCTCAAGTCTTTTCTCTGCATTTAGATGAAACCTTGAAACTATCACAACTCAAATTCTAACGGGATATTTAAAATATCCAAAATGATGAAGAGAAAAAAGTTCTAGGTAGATTTAAAAAACCCTATGAGAGATGAGAGATAATCGGATAAAATAAAATAAAAACAGTTATAGAAGACAAAATTTGATAAAATTCATTTTATACAAGGCAAACAAACAAATAAGAAGCAAGCATTATAAGTTTTTTATATATCGGCATGATTCTTAGTCCCAGTTTAAGATTATGTGTAAACAACATAAAGAATATCTGTGGATAATAAATCAACGGAAGTAACCAAATCAAAGCTGAACATTTTGGTCTAAATCATGTGATTTGACTATTTCCATTAAGCAAATTAATGATATTCACTGGATTGCAAAAATATCCTTAACATATTAAACATGCTCTCATTCAATTTGCACCTCAGTAATTTTATTAACCCACAAAATTTTGTGACATAACAGGAATGAATGATACAGAAATTTAAAAATAAGAATTTTAGACTTACATAAATGGCTTGAGATTAGCACTCTTTCCTTGCTTAAAAATAGACAATCCATTAGAGAAATCAAGAATTCATGTATTTTAACAAATTTTACTTTACAGTTATTGGAAATTTCTTGAATCATTTTTTCCCCTGTTCTTTCCCTCTTTCTTACAGGAAATTTTCATTGCCAACTACTGTTACACTAGCTTATTAATGTTACCTTGGCTAAACTACTTGTCATTCTTTGCAGACTAGGCTTAGGATGGGCACATTAAAAGGCCATATTTAAAGGCATATTCTGGATAATTCAAATATAAATATCCCATTTTAATACTTAGAGAGAAATAATATAGCTCCCAGATTAACTAGTGTATTGATTTTTGTATTCAATTAAAAAAATCATGTGACATCTAAGCTGTAAAAACTTGGCCTAGTTTGGTTCAGGTTTCTTTCCTGTATGACTCATGTCCTATGGGTTTGAAAGGGAATCACTACACAGGGAGAAAAAGTATTGGAAAAGTGCCACTTGAGGAATCTCTGTGTAGTTTTAAGGAAGAATGATGACAGCAGCAGGCGGGTACAGGACATTCTTATTTGTCTAGAACTTCCCTGTACAGGATGGTGGTTAAGAGCTCTGGTGTCTGACTTTCCGGGGGTGAACACTGGCTGTATCATTTATTAGATGTGTAACAACAGGAAACTTAATTACCTTCTCCATGATTCAGTTTCTTCGATGGAAGAATTGAGATAGTAATAACACCTGTGTCATAAATTGGTTGTGAGAGTTTAATGATCTAATAGAGGAGTTAGAATTATCCCTTGAACATGTTAACTGTATAATAAATGTGTGTTCACATTTTATAGGTCATTTTGATATATTTCAGAAGAGTAAACATTACCTACTTCCAATTGGTGTAACATGAGAAATCACTTGTAGTTGGAGTTCTATTTCTAGCCTAGGGAGATACCACTTCCTCCACTAACATTTAAATATGAGCATTTAAAAAAATGTTTATTGAATTTATTGAGGCGATATTGGTCAATAAAAGTATATAGGTTTTAAGGGTACAATTCTATAATACATCATCTGTATATTGTATTGTGTGTTCACCACCTCAAATCAAGTCTCCTTCCATTACCATGTGTGTCCCCTTTACCCTTTCCTACTACCTCACTCTCACCCCCCTTTCCCTCTGGTAGTCACCATGCTGCTGTCTGTCTATACATTAAAAAAAATGTGAGCATAGACATTTCTTTCTCTATTTACTGCTGTATTCTCTGGGTCTAGATTAGTGTCTAGATCATACATCTATAATAATAAAAGTGTAATATGCTAATTAGACCAGGCATCCTTCCGGATGACTTTCTGAATTAAGCTGGGGGGTTGCAAGGCAAGCACAGGTCCTGAGTGCCAGAGGGAAGCTGGTGCTGACAGCCGGGGGAAAGAAGGCCTACTGTTGCATGAATTTCATGCATTGGGCCTCTAGCAGTGTGATGACAGTAAATATTTGTTGAAGGAATGAATCATTAGTCAACTTTCAGTTTTTCCATGCCAGGAAAATCCTCCGTAACACATTGTAACAGACAAAATGTTTATTTTAAATATCCACCATGAATATACTCTAACCCATGCTAACATTCAATCTTATCTTTCCTTTTTCTCTAATCTGCTTCCAATTCTCTAACCTGCTTCCAGTTCTCTAATAGATAGATGCCTTGGGTTTCATGAAAATTCTAAAAATCTCTTTGATATCCTACATGGTATCTTTCAATACAAGCAATCCCTAATAAAGCAAAATAATCACTCTATACCAAACTCTATCAAAATGTCCATTCCTGAGCAATAGGAAAATAATAACAGTAGGTGAAATTTATTTGGTGCTTGCTATATATGTGGCACTAAGATAAGTTTGTTTTCCCTTGTTTAATCTTCACAACTTATAATGATAGAGATTCTAGAAACCTTTTATAGAGGAGAAAATTTAGATATGAAAAGGGTAAGAATTCATTATTAAGTCACAAATTATGAAGCACAAAACTGATTTTTCACCAGTCTAATTTTTTAAAATATATTTTATTGATTTTTTTACAGAGAGAAAGGGAGAGGGATAGAGAGCCAGAAACATCGATGAGAGAGAAACATCGACCAGCTACCTCCTGCACACCCCCTCCTGGGGATGTGCCCGCAACCAAGGTACATGCCCTTGACTGGAATCAAACCTGGGACCCTTCAGTCCGCAGGCCGATGCTCTTTCCACTGAGCCAAACCGGTCAGGGCTCACCAGTCTAATGTTAATATCAATGTTCTTAAGAATTAAATAACTTCTTCCTTCTAGGTATTTATTATTAAAGTTATCAGGAGATATGATGATTTTATACACACAAAGCTATTAAAAATAGACATACATTAATTATCAGTTGAAAGTTTACCCTGGTGAATATGTTTTCACACTAAAAAAATGTTACCTTGAACAAAATATACAGAACCGAATGGAAGAAATTCTAATGCTGACTTTCAGACCCGATGACAAATAAAATGAAGTAAATAATTTGGGGCTGGAGACTGTTCATAGTTAATGACATGAATATAACCTCATTCCAAGTTTCATTTTCAAATTCATCTATATTCTTGCCCTTTAATCCCTATAAATTAATCTATATTCTCCACATTAAATATTTAATTATTCAATTCATAAAGGTTTGGAAATGTCTACTATGTTCCAGACACTGTATTAGACTTGGAGGTAAACAACTTTAGAAAATTTACAACTTATTGTAAGACAAAGCATTTGATTACATAGTTATAGTATAATAAGATAACTATTATAAGAAAGGCACTTACTAGGAAGGTGAGGACTAATATTACATATACCTATTTGAGGAAAGACAATGAGAAAACCTTTACTGGAACGATTACATTTACACTGGAGTGGTGTGGTGGGAGAGGGAATACAGCATAGTGAAAAAATTGTTCATCAGATCTAATAGTTTAGTGTGGAATTCTAAGCAGAGCAAATGACATATTCAAAGGTATGATACCTTGAAAGAATGCCAATTGCTGGGTAAATTAAGATTAATTGGCTATAAAATTTCCCTGATTACTTCAATCACAACACTCACTATCGGTTCTTCCTCTTCCGGATTTGTCTTAAATGTTGAGGCTACTCATAGAGACTGTCCTCACATCCTTCTCAGGTTTCAATGAGTTATCTCATTGACTTTAGGGCTTTAATTAGCAGATTTTGGTGGTAGCTCTTTGGGAGTTTCCAGCATTCTGTTAGATGAGCCAGCCTCATTTTAAGAAAAAGATTCAGAGACAAAGAATAAAATTAGGAAAGACGAAAGGAATAAAAATTTGGAGGTGGGAGAAATTTAAAAGTAACTATTTTTCAGTAAGAACTAATGTTTACCTTAATCTTATTATAGATGGTTACATTGATAAATAGATGATGGATTACATAGATAGATAGATAGATAGATAGATAGATAGATAGATAGATAGAAGATAGATATGAGTTAGTATGCAAACATATATTTATTTGCCCTGTGAGGTAAAAGAACCTAAAAAATATGACACCCCAAGTACAATGCGCATACCTATGACCTATATCTTGGTTTTGAATAATATTCTCCAACTAAAGAAATTAGACTTCCTTGGAGAAATGGTTCATTCTAGAACTGGGGAAGAAAATACATAAATAAGTCCAGAGAATCTTCCTATACCCAAAGTAAGAAAGTGCTAAAAGAAAAACAAACACATTTATTGTGATTTATCAAAAAGCACATGAGCTAACAGAAAGGGTTTCCAATGGCCAAAGCTGGAATAATTAGAGAACAAAAAAAGTAGTACTGCATTGTAATCCAAAGTGTAAAATAAGTGTCTGAGTCCATGCTGATATAAATAAATAATTTAGTGAATTAAGAATGGGGGAGAAGTGATCAATTTCCATACAGAAGAATTTATTTAATTTCTCCATCCTAAATGAAGGGAAAGGTAACTTCCCACTCAGGAAGAGTGGGCTATGCATATATATTTATTTAAAAAGAGAAAAGCATAGAAATGAAGGGAAAGGAGTAACTTCATAGTGGGAAAAATAGCAAATATTACTTCAGGGAGAGAGAAGTTGAGGTCAACATCAACACTCATAAGTCATGTTGACACAATGTACCCTTGATATGATATGAAAATTAGGCTTAATCTCTGTGATCTTCCTCTCTAAAACTCAGAACCCAAATATAATGGAAGAAAAACATCAGACAAGTCCCACCAGAGAGACATTCTGCAATACACCTGACCAGTACTCCTCAAGAATTCTCAGTGTCATAAAAAATAAAACAAGTTTGAGAAACTGTCATGGCCAGGAGGAGCCTAGGGGGTCATGACAGCTAAGTGAACATGGTATCCCGCATGGGATCTTGGAACTGAAAAAGGGTACTAGGTGAAAATTGGTGAAGTAGAAATTAAATCTTTTTCTAATATCTATTTCTTACTGATTTTATTTTCAAAGTGACTTTGATAAAATTTGGTGTCAAATGACGCTGGATGAATGTGTTTTAAGGAGGTGCTGACCAACAGATTCTGAGAAGTGGGCTGCCATAAACTGGGGGATCAGTAAATTGTATTTTTGTTGTTGCTGTTCTGTCACTTGCTTTTTGATGTTGGGCGAAGTCATTCTCACTTGTCGCGATCTCAATTTCTTGTATCAGCTTGAAACGTAGCTTAGCTTACCATAGGATTCATGTATACAGGAGTTCCACTGAAAGCACGGAGGACCACGTCCAACTGTGAATTATCTGTATGAGGGACTATGAGACCTCCCGCGAAACATCTTATCCCCAGGAAAAATAGGATCTTGACACACAAAATTATGGTCCTCAAAATTATGTCTCAGGGTTTAATGGATAAGAAGGAAGTTGGGGTCATTGGACAGCCCAGTGTTAATTTCACATAATTTCTAGCCTTTATCTTCACCAAATGTGATTAAATCTGAGGAGAGAGAATTGGTAGAAAGTATTGATTTAGTTCTTTCATTAAAAGCTCTGAAAGTCAAAGCACTGCCTAGGGAGCCATGGATTAGCATAGTCAGAAAAGTGAGATCCCTTTCCCACACGGGAAGGGATCGCGGTGCTTCTTTCCCATTAAGTGTCAGAGACCTCAGCTTTCTTTGCAGGCTCCAACAGTTCTGGGATACTGACACATCAGCACCGTTTCTGCCCAGCGAGGCACGGTGCGCTAGTAACTCCATGTGACTTCAGCAGTTACCAGAGATGGCTGTGCAGGGACTCCACAGATGAGGCTTGGTGTTTAGAATTCTATTGTGTATACCTCTACAGACAGGTTTGGAAAGCGGTAGGGCCTCTTCATGATTTTGAGACAAATATGAAATTAATTAATGGATTCTGATATCTTGCATTATAAATAAAACTAGACATAGGGAAATACATTTATCATCATGCTTGAAGGCTAAAAGTTGAGAAACATAAAATAAGAGTTTCTAAGTGCTAATCACTAAAACTGATACTTCATAAAAATGGAAGTGGCGCTCCAATATTTGATAAATTGAAGTTACTCTCATAGAAAAGTGGTAAGCTTTCTTATTTTAAGCTCTAAAGTTTGGTCTCTCCCTTATCTCTTGAGAAGATCCAATAATATTCTCAATGGAGCATAAGGACACTTCAGAACCCACACTGAAAAATTGCCAAATGATGGCTAAGGTTCTGCCTACCTGTAAATATTTATTCCTTCTAAACCAGGAAGGAGGTTAATTATAGGAATAGTGTAGCTAACTCCTGCTATTGTGAGAAAATGAGAAAAAAAATATCCTTAGAAGCAACTAAAATTATAGTGTGGCTATTTGAAGGTCACAGTGCTTTTCCATTCTCAAACTTGTAGAGACATATTAATATTCTGAACCTTGGGCCCCCTGTCAAGTCTCCATCCAAGTTTCCTAAATTAACTATTTATGCATCAGTGACACACTCAAAACTTGCTTGTCTTAAATGCTTGCCCACATAATCAAGTCTAAAAGGAATCCTAAGAGAAAGAGGGAAAACAGGCTGTTTCTACTTCAGGAACACTATTTTATTTATCTCATCACTAAAAGTGCCAGGAAAAAAATAACAGCATTGATATAGTTCATTTTGTGAGAAGTTAAAAAAATGTCGAGAGAAAATGAGTATTTTCTAACTGAATTGCAGCAAGTGCAGAGAAAGGAGAGATAAGATACCCAACACTCCCAGGGCACTTCAAATGAAAGACCAATAAAAGGAAAACATATAGAGAAATAAGTGATAAGATCTGAGTTTTTTAAAGGTGGACTGACTGCAGACTACTTGTCAATCAGTGGATGCCATAGGCCAATCAGATGGGAAAAAAAATGCACTGGGCCAGAGAAAAAAAATTGATTGTATTAAGTTATGGCCTTTGCAATATAAATAGAGTGAAAAATTTACTAGGCTCTTTATTTACATCTGTTGAGAAGATTCTGAAATCAAATGGTTTATCTCTTAGTAGGTTCAGTAAAGGTATTTATTGAGATTCTGCTCCCCATGTCCATCCACTTGTGTGACATTCCTGAACACAGTCAAATAGAGGAGAACTTTGGGAGGTAAATTAACAGGCTATAGTCTCTAAAAAATTTACATTTGGCATCATTTTCATTTGAAATTGTGAAATAACAAAACACACTTCCACAATTCAATTGGTAATATGATACCATAAGGAGGGGTGGTAGAAATAGTTTTAATCATCAAAATACTAGGGTATGTGACCATTTGTGAAAGTTTTCTCAAGAAATACTTAATACTTTCTTTGGCCTCATCTTTGATACATATGTATATATTGCAAGTTGGATAAATGTCAGCATACCACCTAAGTAATTGTTATGGGTAATATAATGCAACCTGTTCATGTAAATTTTAATTTTTCAGAAAGTTTAAAGAAGCAGTCAGTGTCTCTGACTCTTCCAAATGTATATGAACTAGGGGCCCGGTGCACAAAATTCGTGCATTGGGGGGGAAGTTTCTCAGCCAGCCTGCCCCCTCTCACATATTAGGAGCCCTCAGGGGATGTCCTACTGACAACATAGGTCTGTTCCCTGATCCCCTTGGGGAGCGGGACTAAGCCACAGTCTGGCCTCACTTTGTGGGAGGTGACCAGGCTAATCAGTAGAAGCCACCAGCCCCATCACCCTGCTGCTGCAGCCACTGCCAGTCACCACAGCCACCAAGGTGTTTTCAGCAACATGGACTACAGTCCCTTCACCATGAAAAAGTGACAACTTTCTTTAGGCATTTTCAAGATGTGTCTTTCATAGGATATGACATTTCTTTTTTTCTTTCTTTTTTATCCTCACCTGAGGATATGTTTCCATTGATTTTTAGAGAATGTGGAAGAGAAGGGAAAAACAGAGAGAAACATCAAAGTGAGAGGAACACTTTGATTGGTTGTCTCCTGCATGAGCCCTGACCTGGGTCCTGGCCAGGGAGGAGCCTGCAACCTAGGTACATGGCCTTGGTCAGGATTGAACCCAGACCCTGCAGTCAGCAGGCTGAGGCATTATGCACTGAGCCAAACTGGCTAGGGCAGGATATGACATTTCTTAGCCCTCCAGCAGTGGACCTTCTTTTTTTTCTCCAGGAGAGTGGTGGAAAAACTCTAGATCACCTTAAGGGATTCTTATTACCCAAGTTACTAAGAATATTACCAGTGGCTACAGGGAGCTTAGCCAATGAGCAGTCAGAAAACGTGTTTTCTCTGTAGTTCACTCTGGTCACCAGCTCCACCCCTGCCCTATCCAATCCCAGCTCCACCCCTGCCCAGACCTGAGGCCTCTGGCCCAGGCCTTATGCCTGGGTAGGGCGCCCTCATACTCCTTGGATCACCAGCTCTGCCCCTGCCCCCTCTGATCACTGCCCTTGCCCATGCCTGAGGCCTCTGGCGAAGGCCTCTGGCCTGGGCAGGGGACTCCCAGCCTCCTCTGATCACCTGTTCTGCCCCTCAGGTCCCCCGCCTCCCCCGTCACCTGCCTGGCTAACAGGCCTGACCACTTCAGTGGCGGAGCTAAGCTGGACTGGGCACCTCCATCTTGTGACTATGGGGGAAGTCATCTTTGTCACAGAGTGATACCTAATTTGCATATCACTCTTTTATTAGATAGGATGTGACTATGGGCGCTACCATCTTGTGCTATGGGGTGGCCATCTTGTGTCTATGGGGGCGGCCATCTTTGTCATGGAGTGATGCCTAATTTGCATATTACCCTTTTATTAGATAGAATAATCATCTAGAGAGTATTCTCACATATCTTGCAAATTATATGATTTTATTTTTCTTTTCCATAATTCAACTGTGTTCTATACTAGAAAGTTAAAAAATATATATTTTAACAATGAGAAAATTTAATTTGAGGAATAAATATGTCATTGAAAATCCAAAATAAGATATTCAGACTTTGGTTTCACAGGTTGCAATATATATATATATTTTTTTTTTCATTAGTATCTCTAAAGGCTTTAGTAAGATATTTTTCTTTTTTTTTTCAATTTAAATTTATCTTTATTATTCAGATTATTACAGTTGTTCCTCTTTTTTCCTCCCATAGCTCCCCTCCTCCCATTTCCCACCCCACCCTCTGTCCCCCGCCCCACTGTCCGCATCCATAGGTGTACGATCATTGTCCATTCTCTTCCCGCACCCCCAACACCCTTTACCCCTGAAAATTGTGAGTCCACTCCCTTTCTATGCCTCTGATTCTATTCTATTCACCAGTTTATTCTGTTCTTCAGATTTCTTA
>PVJC01005233.1:0-59943 GCA_004026665.1 Murina feae
CTTAACCACAGGTTGTCAGCTATGCTTTATTGTCACTACTACAAATTCCACCCAATGCTGTCCATCCCTGGGTTCATTTGACATGACTGGAGATTGGTGTTTTTAAAAGTGTCAATTAGAAGTAATCTCACCTGGCATCTGTAAATTGCTGCTATTAGTAAAATACTTTATTTATTTAAAAAATACTTTGCTGTGACAAATTTTGTCTCAACTTGCTTGCTTCTGCGAAGCTGAATTATCTCAGAATAACCACTTGCCAGTACAGATTGGTAGTTTCAGTGTAGTCATAGATGTAAAACACAGCATAGAAAATATAGTAATATTGTAATATTGTAATAACTATATATGGTGCCAGTTAGGTACTGGAAATATCAGGAACACTTTGTAAAGTATATGATTGTCTGAAAACTATTCTGTACACCTGAAACTAATACAAAATAATATTGAATGTAAAATGTAATTGGACAGCATTTTTAATAAAATAACTTTAGTCCAGCAAAGTGGCTCCACTGGTTGGACATCATCCTGTGTACGTAAGCGTTGCTGGTTTGATTTCCAGTTGAGCATGTATAGAAGGCAACTGATTGATGTTTCTCTCACATCAGTGTTTCTCTCTCTCTCTCTCTCTCTCTCTCTCTCTCTCTCTCCCCCCCCCCCCCCCCCCCCCCCCCCCCCCCCCCCCCCCCCCCCGCTCCCTCCCTCCCTCCCTCCCTCCCTCCCTCTCGGGATTTTTTTTTTAAATGTTAAAAAACAAAATGCAATTGCCTGCCAGGAAGGAATGATCCAGGGTGCAGCAGTCAGGTCCAGGTTCCACAGCAGTCAGGTCCAGGTTCCACATTCACTCCGCAGAAACTCTCACACCTGGTTAGTGACACTGGCAGTGAGGGGGCCGCAGAGAAACACACCTGGCTCCAGGCCTCACAGAGAAGCTGGGAAAGTCCCGGAGGAGCTGAGCCACATCCATGCAGGATCCAGCACTTGGCTTTGGGCAGACTCTGGTCTCCGGGACCTTGGGAAGGTGCCAATGGACCTGCAGAGCTGGTGCCCAGGTGGTTTGAACTCTGGTGGTTGAGCTTCTGGAGACCTGAACAGTCCCCATATGGTAGCCCATCTGGTGCCAAACTCCTACAAACCACTGTGGGAAGTGGTTTGGTGCTAGGAAGTCCAGAAGGGGTTACCCAGCCTTTGAGGCATCACCCTTTGCCCACTGCACCAGTTGCCATTCTCTCTTCACAAGGGTTGGACTTATGGCTCCTCATACTCCCCATTCCCCAACCCCTGTCTACACAGACCCCAGGCCCACCCCACCCTCCCCTTTCTCTGAAAAGAGACTGGCTGAAGTTAGTTCAGTGCGGGCTAGACCATGAGAAGCATGGGAAGCTGAGGAGAAGCTTTCCTCATTTCCACTATATTCTCCGGTTCGTTTGGTGCACAACTGGCTCTAGGTGGGCAATTTGCTTTCTCAGATTCTTCTGTATTCCCGTCAATCCCATGTCTTACCCAGTGGCTGTCACCCTGTGCTTCTCCCTGTCTACTCTGATGACGCCCCGCCTGGCTGAGACCACCCCGCTGCTCCTACACCTGCCGTTGGCCCCGATCACAGACTATTTTACCGTGATCGTGTGCCTTTACTATGTGGCTTTGACGTCCAGTCAAGGAAGCAGTATCATTCCCCACAGACACTGTGCTCACCAAGGGATCCTCCCCAGACTCTCCACAGAAGCCCATGAGGTGTGGACAGTCAAAACTAATCACATCCCTGCTCCAGGGTTTAGATCTTCTCTCCCACAGCTCACCACCTGAGCAGGTAGTCCAGGCCGTGAAGCCAGTCCCACCGAGTACCATCCCACTTCCTTACCCAAAGGAGATGGACGAGAACAAACTGGACCATCAGAACAGCCTGCAGAGCAGTAGGTATCTACCACTGACATATGGGCCCCTGTAAACCAAGGGAGTCCTCCCTTCCCACAAGCGCAGTCGTGGGCTTCTGGACCACAATCCCAAGCACCCGCAGACGGATTAAGTAGGACACTCAGACGTCCCCCATGTGCTCCTCCTCTGGAGGCCAGGTGGTGACAAGCTCATGCAGCCCTGCAGGAGATGTCCCGCCTCCTCTGAAGCCCAATTCTGAAGTAGCAGTGCTCTCTGACCACGGTCCATGCTGCTCCCTGCTGCAAGGGAGATCCGCAAAGGAAGTGCTGCGTGAAGACCATCCGCCCAGCTTGCCAGGTTCACTAACTTTGAGCAAAGAGATGCATGGGGAAAAACCATCAGAAAGAAGTCCTCCCGTGGTCTCCTCCAGCATGAAGCACTGCAAACACAAAATGTCCACGTCACTTTTGCTACCACTGCCACCACAGCTGTGGGATCGAGGTGAGCTGCCCCCATTTCCTAAGCTGCCTTGCCTTGCTGTTGCCAAAATACCTGGGCACCTTGAAGAACACTGAAGGTCAGAGTAAAAATACCTTAAAGGACAAAACAAGAGGTCAAGGCTGACTGCAGTGCCACTCCGCCTGCCCCCAGTTTCTCTCCACCTGGCTTGGTGGCTGCGAACACCCTGCCCCTGGCCACTCAAACTACGCAGGTCTCTGCTACCATCACAGCCAGGCATTGGCAGATTTGACCTCTCGGCCTACTTTAGAGGCCGATGAAACTGAAATGAACGAACGCTACTACTCTGTCCTGTGCTGTCAGAACCTCTACAAATTTCAATGCTGCCAAAGCCTCCTTCCCGGGTGTGGTTTCCTGTTCTGCTGCCATGTCCAGAGAGAATGACACGGAGGCTATGGACACCACCCCTCTCTCCTGATCACTAGCATTTATAGGTGCTTCTTTTACCCCTACTCATTTACTTCAACTGTGTATTTATTGCCCAACTATGCATTAAATAAAACCTTATTTCTATTCATCCTCCCGTGTCTTTACTAGAGAGGAAGAGCTGGCACATGAATGGAGATGTGTTGAGCCAGACTTAACTATGCAAAGTGCTCTGTGTCCCAGTGATCGGGATGCTGAAGCAGCAGCATTTATGACTGCACGTGCTGACTTCTGAAGTCTTGTTTTGAGTATAAGAAATGATGGTCCAGGAGGAAGGAAGGTCCAGAAGAGGGGGCGATGAGGGACTCCCTCTTGCCTCTTCCCTCTATGCTCCTCTCTTCTCTCCCACCATCTGACCTCAGTAGAAGCTAGAGAATCTCTGATGTGTTATAGAAAACCACACTTTATGGTTTTGGTTTTTTTAAATATTTAAATTTGGTTGTGTGTGTGTGTGTGTGTGTGTGTGTGTGTCCTGTTTAACTTAGACATGGGCCAGTCATCCTCACACATTTCCACTTCACCCAGAGAAGGTGAATTTGGCATCCAGGTTCTTGAGTCTGAGGAAAAAGTGAGAAAGAGCTCTAGCCTGCTCTGTAATTATTGACCATTTGTGTTTACTTAAGACTTTACAATGCTGCTTAGAAATATCAGAAAAGATTCCCTCCAACAACCAGCCTGGCTCTGACGTGCTAAAACATTACATCATACAAGGAAAAACTGTGCCCAGTTCTGAATGGCCCTACAGTTCTATAGGGTCTCCACTAGACTTAATAAAGGCAAAATTCCTGACTTTGTGGGACCTCCATTCTGGTTGGGGCAGGGGAGGGAATAATAAACACATGTAAATTCTCTGCAATAACACATGCTGTGGAGAATAAAGCAGTCTGTGGAGGACTGAGATTATGGGAGAGAGAAGCAGAGTTTCCAGTTTAAACAGTGGACAGGTTAAAGCCTCACCGGGAAGGTGGGCTGTGAAGAGTCTAGAAGGAGGTGACTGAATCAGAATCAGAAGGAAAAGCATTCCAGATAATGAAAATAATCCCTGCAAATGCCCAGTGGAAGGATGCTGTGGGTCCTCGGGGAGCAGTTAGTGAACAATGTGATTGGAATAGAACCCAGTGGGAGGGAGGAGAGGACAGAGAAGCTGTGGGTTAAATTCCCTGCATCACCATTTATTGGTTTCATCATCACAGATGACTCAACCTCCAAGCATCTCAGTGAGCTCAGTGTTTTTTCTGTGGCCTATTTACCTTGCACGATTTTTGGAAAAATAAAGTAACATACAGAAGTGACTTATAAGTCATTTTGTTATTGTTCTATATATACAGATAGATGGATACACCATAGACAGATAATAGATAAATACATAGGTACATAGATAAATGATAGATAATAGAATTATAAATAAACTTTTCTCCCCCCAAAAATAAAATTCAGATATTGAAACCCTACCCACCCCCCAATGTGATGGTACCTGGAGATGGGGTGTTTGGGAAGCAATTATGTTTAGAAGAGGTCATGAGGGGGAGCTACCATGATTGGATTCGCGCTGTTAAAAGAAGAGGAAGAGACACAGGCTTTCTCCCTCTGCCATGTGAGGACAGCATCCTGGGCACGCTAAATCATTTAGGCAAACAGACAGACAGATGGCAAATACATGGGTACATAAACAATGGTGGAGATAGAGCATATATGTGTGTATTTCTTAAGCAGCTCTAAGAGAGGATGGGAGCCCAACTTTGGCAGGTGCCTTGCTCCAAACTATAAAACTACATCCTGTCATGAAGGTACAAGAAAACTTACTTTTCCTACTGGTGAGACCAATTAGCAAACACAGGTGGCCTCCAATGTCTCCACAAAAGCTCTTAAAAACTCTCTCAACCTTTGTTTAAACACAGTGGTTTTCAACCCTTGTCATCACATGGCACACAAACTACTTACTAAAATTCTGCAGCGCACTAAAAATGTATTTTTCCCGATCTGACAAAAAGAAAAAGGATGTCATTTTGATTCATTCACATTAGACAGCTATTGTTGTGTTGGCTGCTGTCATTTTTTTAGTTGACAATCAAGAGGAAAGTCACCCAAATGTATAGGCACTGCAGGTGAAGTCTGATGAAAAGAGTTTCTTGGACTTGGGAGAGATGAACAAATAACAAAGCCTTTTAAAGGTTCCATCCAAGATTCATTATAAAAACTTCAAAATCAAAGTTAACCCTCTGGCCTTTGTAGTTTCAAATTATTTGACTGGCTCTAGATTTGCAAAGCCGACTCAAGGAGGCCTCCCGGGATATTAATAGTCTTCCAGCACCCTATGTCAATAATCAGGCAAAACCTAATAAGACTAGCCTTTTGGGGGGCAAAATAGTACTTGGAGATTATTTTGACATCACAAATGGAGGAGAATTAAACTGTCAAGGAAATCGCAAAAAAAAATTGGGAAAAATAGCAAAAGAGAGTAAGATTACTGGATGTCCTTTCAGCGGAATATTGATCATTTGTCTGGGAAATTATCCAGGAATATCTGATTCCATGGGGATATGAACCTTTGATTCTGTGGTTAGCTAGATTATTTAGCCAACTCTTTAGGAATAGAAATTAATCTGTAGAAAACTGAATAGTAATACAAATATTGCCAGCCTATAGCAATTCCTTTTGTAGAGATTCAAGTAAATTTTGTCTGATGGAGAATATAAATCTCTGTAAATCAAACTCTTTTTTCATCAGTTTTAACACCTCAGTGTTTCCCTCATTTTAATTAAAGAGTTCATGTAAATCTTTAGCAGATGTTCATTTTACATTTATAAGAAAGATATTTTACCTTTTTGAAAATACTTTATCACCATGAACTTAGAAATTATCTAAATAAAGGACAATGGAATTGAATCATATACTAGCAGTCATAATTATAACTATTTATTAAAAGCCTAATGTGTACCAAGTACTGTGCTGCTGCCAATCATTTAATTACCTTTCCAGCGACCCTGCATTATTACCATCCCTACTGTTTTACATGAGGAAACAAGTTCCAAACTATTGAGTTGCCTGACATCATAGACCTAGTAATTAAAACCCAAGATTCAAACCCTACTCTGGCCGATTCCAAACCCATTTCCTAAACACCTGGCTCTCTTCCACAGAACACCTTCTGTTTTCAGCTGGAGATGCTATGTATTGGACCATTTTAGGGCGTTACCCAGTTTCCCGAGTCTTGCCCATGTATGCAGGCGATACACATGTTATTAAACTTCTGTTTTGCTTTTCTTCTGTTCATCTGTATCTTAGTACAGGGGGAATCTCAGGCAAAAACCTAGAAGGATAGAGGGATTAAATTATTTTTCCTCCCTTGCAGCCTGTCCTTCCAAATGCATGATATCCCTCAAGACCGAATGGTGGAGTTCCATCGCCGCTATAGTTAGCCGCTTAGTATTTGCCAGGGAGAGAGATAACAGAAATAAGAGAGTGGGAAATATTTAATTATTGGAGAACCTTTTCAAAGGGCTTAAGGTCTTTAGCTGGTCTCCTAGAACCTACTTCCTTGAGCACTTTATGTAATTTGATCTTTTGTTAAGGACACTCTTGCCTAGAAGATGAATGAAATTATCAACTTGATTTTTAGGGGGTGAGCAGTTGACCTTTCCCACTCCATTTCATTATGAAGAGTAACGTTAAATAGCCTAATGAAGAACGGGGGGATTTATTTCATATTAAATAATTAAAGTCAGCAAGATGATCAAGATGATCGATTGCAACTGTGCAGTGTATTAGATAGCAAATGTGAAAAAGAATTGTCTCCAGATTAGGGTGCTATCTTTATTATAAAGGGAACATTTTTTAAAGGGGCTTTTATAATTCAAATAGCATCTCTCTTATCCCCGATGGTCACAAAACTATGAGACTTGTCCTTTTGTTGTGAATAATTTCCCAGAGAAGGAGCCGCAGGAGGGGTAAGAATAGCACAGCTCCAAAAGATCTTCGAGAAGACTGATTCATCTCCTGACATTTGGGTTTTTTGTGTATTTATTAAAAATTATACCATTTTAGTGAAATAGGTTTTAACAAATGTCAACCTCAAGCATTTTCACATTTTTAAAAAACCAATCCCACATGTCAGCTGCTTCCTTATTCACACCTCCAGTCCTGGTACAGACTGAGGAGTGTGCATTTAGGTGTCACTGGTCTCCATTTAACTTTCCTCAGAGGATTTAATGTCTGTCAGCACTCAGCTTAAAGATTGCTCTCTGCTGTTCCACTACTTCAAATCTCGTGGGTTATTTTCCTCTCACAAATGAATGTTACTCATTCCTATTTTCAATTTTGCTATTTTATACTTAATTAGATTTCTACAATATTTATTTCTGAAACATGTCTCCTCAACCAATACTCTTTAAGCTAGCCACAATCAATAAGCAATTTACTCTCCAAATTCTTTTGCAGGATCTATTCATCTGAAAGGGGCTTTATTTAATCCAAATGTGAAACTGAAATTTGATGATGTTTATATCTGTCATTCATATCCAAGATGGTGTCATTATTATTGGATCTCAAAAGATATAATTTATGTATTTAGCACATTTTAAATTTCTATTTTTATCCTTTACTTTGATTATGTGATTTCAGTTTGCTTGTTTGTTATCTATATGTTAACTGCCATCTCTACCAAACAAATTATTTCAAAATGCTGATAGGTGCCTACCATACTATTGTACAGAATTTTATAGTTTATCAGAATAAATATACAGAATGGTAGTCTTCCTCTGCAATTTTACTGAGAAGTTCTCATTTTCATAGCAACAGGCAGTAAAGGGAGTACTTTGAAATCATAGAGTCCTGGGTTCTAATTCCAGCTCTAGCTCTTACACAAGTTAAGTGACAACGAGAAAAAATGTTTAATTTCCAGTGCATGGCACATAGCAAGCCTATAGCAACTACAAAATAGTTTCAGGGTATTTTGCTGAAACATATCACCCACTGACTACAGACAACTGTCCCACTTTTTCCTCACCACTCAGAAGCTGCATTCTGGGTTAAAACTAAAAAGGAAAAATACCAACATATCCTTCTCCAATTAAAAAGAACTATTTTTAAATCAAGACTATAAGAGTAGCCATGTTTCGCTGTCAGAAGGACGGTCGTATAAGAACTGAGATAGTTTCAACAGTGGAGAATGCTCACTTTCATCAGTACTTATAGGGTCAGTTTCTTAAAGAAGTACACAAAAGACATTGGCATAGTAAAGGATGACTAGTGAAATACAAAAAGCTAAAGTCAAATAGATCCCACTATATACGGGGATTTGATTATGAAAACACATTTAAATCCTGTAGAACAAATGACCAATCATCTGAAAGAAATTGAAATGATATCCCTATCTCCCACAATATATAAAAAACAAATTCAAAATGGATTAAAGAATTACAGTAGCTTGATTATACAATTAAGCAATTAAAAACTTAGGAATAATCTAGAAGACTATAGGAATAATTACAAGTAAGCTTTTTTAAAAGGTAGATTCATATTTGACCTTATAAAAACAAATTGCTATATTGGCAAAAGATACCCTAACAAACTCAGTAAAGTAATAACAAGTAAACTATGAAGATATGCTGGACTTGCAGGTAGTTACAAAAAACTAATTAAAGTAGCCATGTTAGGAATATTTGTGTGTGTATCTATAGATAGATAGATCTCAGATCAGCACTTTCTCACTTAGGAAAGCTTACTATTGGTAGGGGCTGCCAGGGGAGGGCACTGCTAGCAGAAATGGGAATTGCTAAGTGTTATTAAGACCAACCTGCCATTATCAATTTAATTTAAAATAAAGACTGCCTCAGAACCAGAAATCTCATTCTTGGATATTCATTCACTTTCCATTCATTCTTTTCTTTTTCCTGTTCTACAATTTCCACATTTCATTCAATAAATATGTACTTCTATCATTAGAAGCCACAATAAATGTCTTAAAATAGCATTATCATCATTTCAGTTTTTGTCTTCACCCCCGTTGATAAGTATATATGAGAGTTGAGGGGAAGAGACAATCTTTTTAAAAAAATACATAGTACTTATCTGAATAGTGAAATAAAATACCTCATCAGCAACATATAAAAATTAACCTAGAAAATGGTAGTGCTACTCTGGTATGTCTGGGATGGCAAATGAAATTTCACTGTAATTTTAAAGGCAATGATCCTTCCATTTGTACAGCCTCTAAAACTTGAGGGACCATTCAAAGAACTGCTCCTCTTCCTTTTGTCCAGTCACCATGTATATAAAAGAGAGATGCCAATACACCTACATAAGTAGGACTTTTCCCTAGGGAAGGCTCAGAAGACATAACTCTATTGCAAATATATTAGCCCATAACATCAAGTTACTGCTGTTCATATTTGGGAGCTTACTGAGAAATAAGTCTCTAAAAGTTATATCATAAGTAAAGATAACAGGAATCACCTTGAAGAGGTCACACACAAAAGAAGCCATAATTCTCTCACAGTGGGGGGGGGGGGGAGGAATCACATTGCGTGTAGCCTTTCCAGGAAGAGATGTACTGAACACACCATGAACTCGACGATACGATGCCAAGGAGAACTAGGTCTCCATATAAGTTGCCCTTTGACTTAGTAGAGTTATACCACCTTGCCTTCCCTCAATCCCATGTGGCACTATATGTCAGCAACTCAGTGCTCTAAAGTGAGCTCATCGAGTACAAAACTATCTCAGTGTCATGCTTCCCATACCCTGATTAACCTAAAGCAATGTGCATACTGGTAAAAATAAATAAATAAAAGAGCACCCGAAACAGTCCCTAGTCCTAGACTCTGCCATTAGTTGACTTTGACCTTGAGTAAGTCCCACAACTCATTTTTATTTCATGTAACATGGTTAAAATTAAAAGGCCTCTCAGTCTCCTGACAGAAAGTTTATGACTCTGTGGCAGATTATAATCAGGACTGAGGAGTTAACGGTGTTTTCCATCTATGGATGCCTCTCAGTCCCTCGGAATATGTGGTCTTCCATCCTTCTCACTGTCTTTTTCTTCCTCCTTCTGCTGCTTCCCTGCTTCCATTCAATATGAGCATCCATTATTCTCCAGTAATAATAGTAACACTTATTGAACACTTTCCATGTGCCATAAACTTCATGTTCATTATCTCCTTTAACCCTAGCAACCACCTTAGGAAATAGGCTAGTTTATTTTCTAGACCATGGGCCCGAGACTTGGTTTTCCTTCACTCTGCTTATGACTGCTATAGTTCAGTGTGTACAACAGCACAATCATTAAACACGCTGGAGGAAGTCCTTGGCCATGGTGACAAGGATAAAAGGCTCGTATGAGTGATCTTCTCACAGTGTCTCAGCTCATGATTCTTTTTTTTAAGTGTGGTTGGTATACAACATTATATTGGTTCTATTACCTTCGGGTGTACAATATAGTGATGTGACATTTTTATACCTTACAATGTGATCACACCATTAATTCCAGTAATCATCTGTCACTGTGGTAACTTGTCACACTATTATTGGTTACATTCTCTTTCCCATTTCACCCTTCCTCCTACCCCCTTCCCTTGGTAAACATCCCTTTGGTCTCTGTTTCTATAAGCCTATTTTTGTTTTGTTTATTTGCCTTGTGTTTTGTTTTGTTTTTAGATTCCACATAGAAATGAAACTATGTGGTATTTATCTTTCTTTGCTAACTTATTTCACTTAACATAGTATCCTCTAGATCCATCCATGTTGTCAAAAATGGCAAGATTTAATTCTCCTTGATGTCAGCTCATTACACAAATTCACTTAAGCAAATCACGTAAGTGATGTCTGAAGTTCATGTGAGGCTGTTCAAGCTGCTTGGGGAAGCAGCCTGCCCACAGTTGTGTTTCAGCAGTAGTGAGAGTTTGGGTGTGATATGTCTACCTTGATTGAGGGCAAGATTCCACACTCGAGAAAACTAATAATCTACAGGTCAGGAACAGAGACAAACATGTTAGTCACAGGGACTGCCTTCGCTTTCTAATCTATTGATTACAAACTGCTCTTATTCTTTTGTGCATCTATTCTAAACTCACAATGATGTTGTGGAAGTTAAAGAAACTATGGGAGGCATCGTATTGTGGCTGTAAAAAAAGCAAAAAGGCTTTGTAGCTATCCTTGAGCAGCCCGTTCACTGTAGACCTCGTGAACATTATTTGGACCTTGGAATATGCTCAGATACCATAACAGCAATACAAACACAAAGAATGCCACCTCTCTGTCTCTCTCTGCCCACTGAGTTTGAGAAAGACTCGGTAAAACAATATAAGTGTAGGGAAGCAGCAGCAGCGCCAGAGGCCCTGGAGTATGCGCATGTTTACTGAGAAGGTCTCTGGCGCCACCGTGTGGCCGCATGGTGCCGCATCCCATCACTGACGAGCTCCACGGCAGCTGTGAAGTCTGAGCTTTCCAATGGTCCCGTTCACTACTGAGAAGATGAATAGTTTCCTTGACTGGAAAAAGAACCTTATCCTGTCTCAGGTGGAAACAGTGCGCGAAGCTCCGCTCCATTGCTCACGAACAGATCTCTGTGGGTCCTTAAGGATTCCGCAGCTGCTGGTCAATAAATAGCACGGATTGGCGTGTCACAGGACTGACTAGACTATGGTTGGGAAAGAGCTACAATAGAGGTGTGTAGACAGAAATAAGGGCTTGGGGGAAGCTAACCGGAACACAGAAACAAACTGAGCCCAGGACAGGAGCCAGGGCTGAGTGGAGGAATTCAATTCAATCACATTTTTGAGCTCTAGCTACTGTGAGTCATGCTCCTCGCAAAGGGCTAGAGACATGAGCTTCTTGAGAAACTCACCTGGGAGAAATCTTCAGGGAGTACTCAGTAACTACGACCCATACACTGAGTTAGAAATTCTCTGGTTGGCCCAAACAAGCAGTGGTCTAAGGAAGGAACCCCACCAAGTTTATCAAGCTAATTCTTGGCCATAAGCGGGTTGCTAGACCAAAGGAAACTGTAATCTACATATGCCATGTCTGCTTTGGGGAGGAAAACAAAACCTTTCCCTATCTTACCCCCAGTAGAAAAAGTCTTTAATTTGTTTAGGGTCAAGTTTAAAGCATTCACTCTTCCATGGTATCTTCCCCAAACCAACTCAATCTCAAATCACCCCTCCTTTGCTTCTGTGAATTTTAGGCATCTAGTCCCCTTACTTTTATTATTTGGTACTTTGCATTTTTCCCCAATGAAAAATTGTTCATATACTGTGTCTCCCTATTTCACCCAAATAAGTGTTATACACCCAAGGCAGGGAGCAAGGCCTCAATTTCTGCAGTTTCAAATCCTGACCCACTATCCCCTTCAGCTGGGCCTACCTCCCTCACTCATTGTCCTTTAACCCTCCCCACATTCAAATTCACATTTCTCTTCTTTTTTTCTAATCCCTAAGAAAGGTGTCCCTCATTCTGCTTAACTTTCCATCATGTTCTGAATTTCACCTCTGCTCACTTTTCTCCAACAGCTAACTCCATCAATTACTTTTTCTTGAGTCTGCAGTCTCTTTCTGCAGTTCTTATTCTCAGCCTGTAAGACTCTAATATTATTCTCACCTCAAAAGACTCTTCTCCAACTGCTGCCCCAACTCCCTCCTTTGTTTCTTACCCAAACTTATTAAAAGTATGCAGTCATTGTCTTCACTCTCTCCTTCCCCAGTTCTTCCTTGATGCACTCAGCCACCCTCACTAATTGTTCTCATACAGTTAGCAAAGTCCTCTCAAGTGCTGAATCCAACTGACTCTTTTTCCTATCTTATTTGGCTTTTTAAAAATACATTTGTAATGATTTCAGAGAGAAAGTGAGAGGGAGGGAGAGAGGGAGAGAGGGAGGGAGGGAGGGAGGGAAACATCAGTGGTGAGAGAGAATCATCTATTGGCTGCCTCCTGCACACCCCACACTGGGGATCAAGCCCATAACACAGGCATGTGAATCCCCAAGGTAACCTTCATTGGATAAATATTTATTAGCTCCTCACCATATCCTATGCTCCTTCCTAAGCCTGAAGAGTCAAACAGAAAGAAATGGGCCCCCTCCCCAACAGTTCACAGTCTGGCAGAGAGGCTGAGTATAAGGTAAGGAGAGTGCAGAAGAGGCAACTCAGTCTCCTGGTTCCCATACTGAAGCTGTCCAGGCTCCCCTCTCCCTGCAACAAGGTCTTCCCAATTCTTCATCACACACCTTGTCCATGAATACAGCGCCAATATATTTATTAATATATGCATACATTTACTATTATGGCTAATATCTCAATATAATAAGGTGAGATTTGTCATTATCTTCACTGGCTAAAAACCCATATTTCAAAGAATCTTCTGGATGGCTTCCAAAAAATTACTTTGTAATAAAACTGATAAAGAGATTAAGCATGGGGTAGGAAAAAACGCCAGCTCAAGGGTGCAGAGAAAAGGGAACCCTCAGACACTGTTGGTGGGAGTGTAAATTACAGCACTAACAAATGCAGGATAGAGATCTCTAAGAAATTTACAAATAGGACTACCATATCATCCAGCAATTCTACTTCTTGGTAAATATCTGAAGGAACGAAATCACTGTCTCAAAGAGACACCTGCACCCCCATGTTCACTGCATCATTAGTTACAATAGCCAAGATACAAGTGTCCGGTGAAGGATTAATAGATAAAGAAAAGGTGGTATTAGTCAGCCATGAAGAAGAAAATTATGCTATTTGTGACACCATGGGTGAACCTGGAGGACATTATGCTAAGTGAAATAGGTCAGACAGAGAAAAACAATTATGTCATTTATACGTGGAATCTAAACACACACACACTAAACTCCCATGGGCCTTCCATGGGTGTGTGGGTACAAACGAAGCTAAAAGAATGTTTCTCATAAAATAAGTAACAAAAGGATGTGTGTCACAGTTTGGGTACATGGTGCCTAGACAATCATGGGCTCCATATTTATGTGTCCTATAAAACGTTACTGAGATTCAAGGCTAAAAGTACATTCCACGCACATTTGCCATGAGTCTGTTCCATCAATCATTATGTTGCAGAAAGACCAAAAAAACTAAGCGAGGCTTTGAAGAAGTGGAGAAATCACAGTTTTAATAACATGCTCGGACTCTGGGGTTGTCCCAAATCAGAGTAGGGGTAGCATGTGAGAACCTTGCTTTATAACTGCCCCTTGAGTTCATTGATTTGCAAATATACTCCCTCCCCCCGAGGCCCTGAAGGGAGTATTCTGTTCATCTACCCTTCCCCCAGGTATTCTTAGGTTTCGGGCTCAGAACAAAGCCCTCTGCCCTACCGCAGGACAGGGCTTTGTTCGGTTTTATGGCCTGACAGGACCAGCTTCCTTCTCAATTAAGTTACAGGAGACGCAAAGATAAAAGTAGCAAGGTCTCTGCTCTCTTAAAGCTCAAAATTTAAAGAGGGAAACAGAAACACATAAAAATTTCCAATACAGGCAGATTCTGAAAAGTGCCACAATATAACATCAA
The DNA here is from genome assembly GCA_004026665.1 of Murina feae. NCBI lineage: Eukaryota > Metazoa > Chordata > Mammalia > Chiroptera > Vespertilionidae > Murina > Murina feae. The sequence goes on from PVJC01005233.1 coordinate 14,325, forward strand.
ACAAGCTAGGGGATTGGCTAAGCTACTATAATAGAGAGCACCAAAATCGAGTGGTTTAAAGCAGAGAGTTTCTTTCATTATCATGTATTGTTTGATATGGAGATGTGGGGAAAGGAGAAATTGCCTGGTTTAAGGAATATTATGAAGATGGTAAAATCTGTCTTCTTGACCCCAGTGCTTCCAGCCCCCAAGTTATATAATCCCTTCACAACCACCAGCATACGTCTTTGCTATTCTCACATGTCCTTCCAATTGCAGAATATACTTTCATAAAAATACTGAAATAGTCATTCACAGTAGGATGTAATTAAAAGGCTGAATGTGGTACCATTCCCTGGGCCTTCAACCTTTTGATCAAATCACAACAGATTTAAAGACAATAGAATACATTTTATCATGGAACTTTGGGCATCATTAAGCAGTATTTGGGCTCAGATTAATCTGTGAGCCTCGAAATAAACCACCTATTCTTTTTTTTAATATATTTTCATTTATTTCAGAGAGGGAGAAGGAGAGAGAGGTAGAAATATCAATGATCAGAGAGAATCATTGATTGGCTGCCTCCTGCATGCCTCCTACTGGGGAGTGAGCCTGCAACCCAGACATGTGCCCTTGATCATAATCGAACCTGGGACCTTTCAGTTTGAAGGTCGAAGCTCTATCCATTGAGCCAAACCAGCTATGGCTAAACCACCTACTCTTAAAACCCACCTAGAACAGACGTTGACTGATAACTGTGTCGGTGAAATATATGAAGAATTTTTTAAATCTTGAATCCCAAAGGTAGACCTTCTCCCTACCCCAACCAGCCTCACACACAGACACTGGAGATGAACTGACCGTATACTTTGAGCAACACTCTAACAGTAGATCTTGAACTAGTAAAGAGAATTTATCTATGAGGCTAATTGAATCAGAAGATTAGGCCAGTAAAACTTTCCCATGTCTGTGCTATAACAATCATATCAACAAAATATTTCTCCGTGAACTTTAGGTAATTTTTGCCTCATCTTAAAATGCCTGACCATTCTTACACAGGATGAGGGAGACTTGGAAATACTGTTGATCATCATGGAATTACTGTGCCCTTGTCATCCTCTTACCACTTATTATTGTTCATTGTGATTATCTTTAATAGTGTGATCACTTTTATTTTGTAACAGAGTGAAATGTTCATTTCTGGTTCCATCTAGTTCAAGTCTGCGCTGGCGTTCTCAGGGCCTTCAGGCTAATAGCTCAGCTTTAGACATGCTAATCATTAGAGGAATTCTGCTTGGGGCTGGAGTCCTTCCCATTTTCTCATCCTTGACCTAAAAGAAGCCTACTCTCTACTTTCTTAGATGGATCTGAGGAACCACTAGGGATCTCATCTTCTTAGCTGCCACCTTCTTGGTGGGTAAAGCTTTCCTTACTCCAAGCTGACATTTTTACTTCTGGCCATTGGAAGCTTTGGGAACATGGAGATTGGCCTGGTAACAATTCTTTCTCTCACACCCTTGCACTCCATTCACTTCTTAAATGGCATGCCCATCAAGTTCTAAGATTAAGTTGCTTATTGTTCAGGTAAAAGTACTCCTGGATTCTAAATTATTACATTTTTCCATGACACTGAAACAGGAATTTTTAGAGGTGAAAAAGCAGGAAATTTTAGAAATGACGGCAACCATGGAAGAAACACAGGGCTGCCAAGCAGCAGAAGGTATAGTTCCATAGACTAGGGGAGATGAAAAGCTGCAACAGGTACATTTCCATAGAATGAGGGTGCTGGGAACAGCAGGAGGTCTATATTTACAAAATAAAGGGAAGAAAGCCCAAAGGGAATAAGAGAACAATAAGGAAGGAGGGGAGGAAAACCTCACATGTAGCCAGTAACCAGTCCAAGGAAATAGTGACCAATTAGAGGGGATATCAAGGCACAAAGACCTACAGCCTTTGTAAACATGGGAACAAGGACTCCGTGAGACTCTTTCCCCCTCCCCACATGGGAGTCTCTGCTGTGAGGTTCTTTTCCCTTCCCTACATGGGAGCCTGTATTTGTTCTTCAATAAATTTCCACTTTTGCTACACCACACCTTCCACCCATGGATTCATTCTTCAACTCCCACAGACAAAGAGCCCAGGAACCAGTCTACTACCCAGAGGAACCTCACGTGTTCCAGTCAAAAAATTCCACTTCAACATCTACTCTAATAAAAGAGTAATATTGAAATTGACCGTTTCTCTAGGATGCCTAAGCCATGCCCACCAGCCAATCAAAGCAGCTGTATGCAAATTAACCCAGCCAAGAAGGAGGCCAACCACCACGGAACTAGATCAAACAGAAGGCTTCTGTTGTACCAGGAATAAACTGCCTAGGCTGACTGGGCCTCTCCCTGCTCAAGGCAACATAGTTGAAATTATAGAAGCCACAAAGCTGAAGCAAACAGGAGGCTTCTGTTGCACCTGCGATAGAGGAACTGTCTGCCTGGGCCAGCTGGGCCTCTACTAAGGCAACATTGTTTCAATTATAGAAGCCACAGAGCTGAAGCCAACAGGAGGCTTCATTACCTGCCGAGGCCTTGGCTTAAAGCAATAGTGTTTGAATTATAGAAGATAAATAAACCCCAGAAACCTGATTCCAGCCAGCCTTGCTGGGACGTTGGGTCAGTGGGAGCTGTGGGCAGGCTGAAAGCCTGAAAACGGCCCTCAGCTCCTCACCCAGGCTTCCCAGGCACCCCAGTAGGGACCTGAACCCTGAAGGGACTGTGGGCAGCCTGAAAACGGCCCTCAGCCCATCACCCAGGCTGCCCAGGTACCCCAATAGGGACCCAAACCCTGAAGGGACTGTGGCAGCCTGCAAACAGCCATCAGCCCCTCACCCAGGTTGCCCAGGCACCCCAGTAGGGACCCGAACCCTGAATGGACTGTGGACAGTCTAAAAACAGCCCTCAGCCCGTCAGCCAGGCTGGCCACACCCCAGTGGGGTGAGGGTCCACACTGGGGGGCTTGGCCAGCCTGCAAACAGCCATCAGCTCCTCACCCAGGCTGGCCAGGCACACCAACAGGTGGACATCCCCTGAGGGGTCCCAGACTGTGAAAGGGCACAGGCCGGGCTGAGGGACCTCCTGAGTACACAAATTTTTGTGCACCAGGCCCCTAGGGTTAGTATAAAACTGCCACTATAGTATTTGACTTCAAATAACACTGAAGAACTGTTTTGTTAATATGCTCTCTCACCGCAGCTTATCACAAAATATTCTGAGTGAACCAAATTAGTCTGTAACTCAGTTAAATTCTTGTTCTAAAAATACTCTAGTTTCTATGAGTTATGCCCAAAATAACAATCTGCTTTTCAAAATTTATAATAGAACTAGGGGCCCAGTGCACAAATTCATGCACCGTGAAAGGAACTGTGGGCCACCAGGCTGTGGTGGGCACAGAGGTGGGTCTCAGCCCATCCTCTGTGCCCCTGTCCAGCCCCTCAGCAGGAGCAAAGAATTTTCAGTAACCACCAGAGGCTTGCCCTGATGACAGCAATTGGCACCCTGCCTTGGTCTGGCGACCACACTCACCTGCTCCACCATCCTGCTGTGGCCGATGCCTACCATGTTCCACGCACACCCCCTGGTGTCAGCACACGTCATAATGACCACTTGTTTGATTGTCCCGGTTGTTCCCCCAGTTGGTCTATTTGCATGTTAGCCTTTTATTATACTAGGGGCCCGGTGCACAAAAATTTGTGCACTCGGCAAGGGGAGGAGGGGGTCCCTCATCCTGGCCTGTGCCCTCGCACAGTCTGGGACCCCTTGGGGGGGGATGTCCACCTACTGGCATGCATGGCAAGCCTGGGTGAGGGGCTGAGGGCTGTTTTCAGGCTGGCCACAGCCCCCTCAGGGTTCGTGCACTGGGTGATGGGATGGCTGGTGAGTGCTGGCCTGGACGTTTCCAGCCAGATGGCCCACTATCGCACATACCTGGTAGGCCTCCACTGCTGAGGGGACACACCTGACGCAGAGCTGGGTGGCAGGCCAGGGGGTGGACGCTGGCACATGGTCCCTTGCGGGGCCCTGCTGCTGAGTGGACACACTCGGGGTGGAGCCAGGTGGCAGATGCTCCCACATGCCCCATGGAGGCCCCCAGGGTAGACCCAGGTGGCGGACCTGTGGCAGACGCTCTGTGCAGGGGGCGGAGGATGCTCGTGCATGACCCCGAGGGGGTACCCCTCTCCAAGCCACTGCCACTGAGCCTCTGAGGTTGCGTGGGCCGCAATTGCTCTATTCCCAGGCCTTGCAGGGCCGGGCCGGGCTGCTGGCTCCTGGCCTTGTGGCTGCTCGCAGCCATCGGGAACCACCGAGGGCGCAATCGCTCTATTGCCAGCCCCAGCCGCAGGGCCCGGGGCGGCCGGCTCCCACCCGAGGCCGCCCAGAACCAACCACTGGCAGGATCCCTCTATTCCCAGCCCCGGCTGCAGGGCCGGGGCCCTGGGCGGCTGGCTCTCGGCCCTGGGACCGTCCGCCACTGCCCGGAACCGACCGCCTGCGCGATCACTCTATTCCCAGCTCCTGCCACAGGGCCGGGGGCCTGGGTGGTCGCCTGGCCCTGCAGCCGCCCGCCACTGCCCGGAACCCACCCACCGCCGGTGCGATCTCTCTATTCCCAGCCCCATCTCTCTATTCCCAATCCCAGCCACAGAACCGGTGGCCTGGGCAGCCGCCTGGCCCTGCAGCTGCCCGCCACTGCCCGGATCCACCACCAGCGCACGCACAGGCGGAGGCCAGCGTGCACCAGAGCAATCTCTCTATTCCCAGCCCAGGCCTTCTCGCTCCTCCCGCCCTGCTCCTGCCACTGGTCTGCCCTGTTGGACCCGGTGTTCAGTGGGCCTCCGCCATCTTGGCTGGGCTAATTTGCATACCGTTGTTCTGATTGACTGTTGGGCGTCCGAAGAAACGGTCAATTTCAATATTATGCTTTTATTAGTTAGGATAGGATAACACTGTTTTCCACATCACACAGGTTTCAAAATGTATGTGATATGAGGCTGACTCAGACATTTTCAAGGGCTTGGGCTTTGTATTTCTCAAAAAAAAAAAATGTTTTTCTTTGCTCAAAGGAAGTTCTTGAATACCATCTTTTTTTAAAATAGTAATTTATAATTACTATTATAACTATCACCCATTTTTCCTCTTTGCCCACCTCCACCCAGCCCCCAACCCCCTTACCACCTTTTGTTAATTCATATGTAACCTTTATCATATCTACAACTAATTAGTAAACAACCTCACATTTTCAATCATTTTACTTTGAAACATACTATATTTACTCACCACCATAAAATAATGAACAAAAAAAATAACTTTCAGAAGAAGATGGGAAAAAATTGTTGGTCTAATTATAAAACAAATATTTGGGGTTTGATTTTAAATATTTTATTTAGAAGAGGAAAAGCAGTTTTAAGAGGAGCTTGCCATAATTAACTAATTTATATTAATAATACTTCTTTGCTCCCTTCATATGCAAAATAAACTTTAAAAAAAGAATGACCTTTATTCTTCCAAATCTTAAAAAATGAAAGCATATTGCTTTGTTTGATTATTTAAGGCCCACTATAATTTTTAAAATTCAACAATGCCTAGACACGTTTAACAATGTCTTAATTCTTTGTAGTCTGTTCTGTAAATACACACACACACATAGATTTTTTTCCTAACGCTTTTTTAAATGGTTACTTTCTAGTTTCACTAGAAGTGAAAAGTGTAAAATTCTATTCTTACCACAAGGTGTCAGTCCATGGTAATTTAATCTTCAAAGGGCTTTACCATTACCCTCTGGAAAGACAATGACTACAAAAAACAAACAAAAAAACTCATAAACATTAAAGCAAGAACAGTCCCAGGCACCCTTTCTATGAGTAAAGGACAATCACGGAAAATGCAGTGAGCATTTATTTCCTGTGCTTTTTCCAATCAGGCAAGTTCTGGGAATACTGTACACCAAATCCCCAGATGTTGCAAGCAGGTCTCAGACATGCTCCCTGAGGCTGGGGCCAACCAAGAGGAGTAAATCCCTGGTTCACATTCTCTCTTTCTCCACATCCCTCCTATTTTAAAAACAACTTAAAATGTTACTGACAGTGAGGCAGGATAGTAAAAAGCTAGGAAAATTCGTGGGAAAGTGAAATATGGGTACTGAGACCAGAAAATTAAACAAGGCCAAACAATTTGACAACTTACAGACAACTTGTGAATCGAAAGACCTTATTTTTCCCAACTCAAGACACTTGAAAGCAAATGACTTATACCCTCTCTGCCCTAACCATAGAATACAGAGCTTAAATCACCCTGGTCTGGGAAACAGAGAACAAAGACCCAGTTAATGCCATGTGGGTCAGCTAAACTCAAGAGCAGACGAAGTGGGGGAACAAATAATAATAATAATAATAATAATAATAATAATAATAATAAACATACAGCCAGACAGACCTCAGATAAAAGTAGAACAGACCAAATATAATCCACAACTCCCCTGTATGCTCATTTTGATGCATCAGCATATTAAAAACACACCTGGAAAGCTAATGAATATTCGGCAGAAACCCTGCCCTAAGATTCTCACCTGCAAAAAAAATAAAAATAAAGAAATATAAAGCTCTCAAGACACAGAGGGCTCCCTAGAGCATACCCATCCCCTTTGGGGCATGAACTTTTTATTTTTTCCTAAACCCTAAAGGTTCCCACAAGACTTGCAAACAGGGGAGCAATGGGCCCGGCCCAGGCTCACCCCGATCCTGCCTCCAGCTCCTGTCCCCTGGCTTCCTGGGGAGCTGAAGCCGCCCCGCCTTGCTCATTTCTAGCACGGACCTTCCTTCCCAGTGAGCTCACAGCCGTCCTGTCTTGACTCACTTCTTCCTATGAGGTTTCTAGGAGCCAAAGCAGAGCACTGCCTGGAAAACCCAGTTTCACAAAGATATGTTGTTGAAAATGGAAGAAGAAGGCACAACACAGTCTCAGACAGAACAGGATACGACTGCAAACACTTGATCCAGAATTTTGTGACTGGCATTGTAGAGAAATCAGTTCTCGCTGCATCGTTGTTAGTAACTTCAATGAACTCCTCTTGTGCTCTCTCAGGAACATCTTCAACTTCTCCTCCCCTATCAGCAGTTCTCAACCTGTGGGTCGCTACCCCTTTGGCAGTCGAACGACCCTTTCACAGGGGTCGCCTAAGACCATCCTGCATATCAGATATTTACAGATTCATAACAGTAGCAACATGACAGTTATGGAGTAGCAATGAAAATAATTTTATGGTTGGGTCACAACAGGAGGAAATGTATTTAAAGGGCCACAAGGTTAAGAACCGCTGTCGGAGTCCTTCGTGCGGCACTATCCCCAGCTTTAACCAATGTTCTCTCACAATCACCTGGACTTGACGTGTGAAATCTTTCCCGCAGGGAGTCGGGAGCCAACACACTCCAGGCCAGAGGCAGCCTGCTCCACGGGGCCCTGACCACTAAGAAGCAGTGGCTCTGCTTTAGGTTTGGGGTGCTGGGTTAGGGGATAAGGGGTTAAAGGGAAGGACTAAACCTGGAGCTCCTTTAATATAGCCACGGGGTCCGTGAGCCTCTGGCCTCTCCATCCTCCCATCACAGGGCCATCTCACGTGGGAGTGGCCCTCCACCTAAAGAGAGCTGCCTGTGGGCTTTGGCATCAGGGACAGAGCGCTGAAAACCCTATCTATCCTGGGAAAAATGCCCTGGCCCCTACAAAGTCACTTATGGTGGCAGGGCCGTGAGTGCCAGAGTTCGGGCCCATTCACGGGGAATGCCCTTCCTTGAGGACAGGGACCTCCTTGGTACCATCCTGAGTCTGGACCACAGGGAAGTGGGGCATTTGTGTCTTCCTGTGACCCTCCTCTGCATTCCCGTGGCCGCAAAAGCCTGTCCACTTGACCACCTCTAGCTGTTTAACAGGACCCAGACTCTTGCTCACGTGACAACTTCCCGATGTTCCCCTGGGCGCAGCCCACGCACTGGGTCCTGTCACCATTTCGGGCTGACCACCTTGGGCCTCCCACTTGGTAATGTGACCACAGCCAGTTGATTCCTTGTCCCCGCCCCCTTGCTGACCTGACCACTTCCGGGCATTCACCCAGGCCCAGCCAACCCCTACCTCATATCATCATTTCTGGCAGTCGGCAGGGCCCCTCCCCATTGATGACGTCACCACACCCAACTGATCCCCGGACACCACCCCCATGCTAACCTGACCACCTCCAGGTGTTCACCTGGGCACCAGGCACCCTATAGATCACGTCACCACTTCCGGCTTTCCCCATAGCCCCGCCCCCTTGATGACATCACCACACTGAGCTGGTCCCTGGACCCAACCCCCGTGCTGACCTGACCATGTCCAAGTGTTCCCCTGGGCCCAGCCCACCCAATGGGTCCGATCAACACTTCCGGCCCTCTACCTTTGGCCTACCACTTAGTGATGTCACCATGGTCAGCTGGTCCCTTGTCCCCGCCCCCTGGCTGACCACTTCTGGGCATTCACCTGGGCACAGCTCACCCCATAGATCATATCACCACTTCCAGCTGTCCTCATGACCCCGCCCCCTTGATGACCTCACCACACCCAGCTGGTCCTTGGGCCCTACCCCCTTGCTGACCTGACCACCTCCAGGTGTTCACCTAGACACAGCACACCCTGTAGATCCAGCTGTCCACATGGCCCCGCCCCCTTGATGAGGTAATCACATCCAAGCTGGTCATCAGGACCCAAGCCCTTGCTGACCTGACCACTTCCAGGTGATCCCATGGCCCTGGTTCACCTGACCACATTCTGGCGGATCACCTAGGCACCATCCCTACTTGTCCAGACACCGCCCCTTGGTTCACCTGACCGGTGAACCACACTGGCCGGGTTACCTAGCTCCTCACACATAGGGGTGGACTGCCTCATCGCTGGAAGTTGGGTTATAAGCTTAAAACCATAACCCATGAACAGCTTCTGCTCAGAGGATGCCCTCCTTCCCGTGGGAAGGGCAGCAAGCGGAGGGCCACCAGCCCACCTTTAATACAGCCATGGGGTCGGTGAGGATCTCACATGGAGTTGCCCTCAACCTCAAAGAGCCCTGCCTGTGGGCTTTGGCATCAGGGACAGAGCGCTGTTAAGGCCCTTGAAAACCCTATCCATCCTGGGAAAAATGTCCTGGCCCCTGCAGAGTCACCTATGGTGGCAGGGCCCTGAGTGTCAGCTTTGGGCCCCCTTCACAGGGAATGCCCTTCCTTGAGGACAGGGACCTCCTTGGTGGTATCGTGAGTCTGGACCACAGGAAAGTGGGGCATTTGCGTCTTCCTGTGACCCTCCTCTGCATTCCCGTGGCCGCAAAAGCCTGTCCACCTTACCACCTCCGACCATCCTCCCGTACCCAGGCTCTTGCTCACCTGACCACTTCCGGGTGTTGCCTGGGCCCAGCCCACCCAGTGGGTCCCATCACCACTTCCGGATGTCCTCCTTCGGCCTCCCACTTGGTGATGTGACCATAGCTAGATGGTCCCTTGTCCCCGCCCCCTTGTTGACCTGACCACTTCCGGGTATTCACCTAGGCCAGGCCCACCCTTTCCTCATGTCATCACTTCTGGCAGTTGGCCAGGCCCCTCCCCCTTGTTGACGTCACCACACCCAGCTGATCTCTGGGCCCCACCTCTATGCTGACCTGACCACCTCCAGGTGTTCACCTGGGCACAGCCCACCCTCAAGATCATGTCACCACTTCTGGCTGTCCACATGGCCCCGCCCCCTTGATGAGGTAACCACATCCAGCTGTTCATCAGGACCCAAACCCTTGCTGACCTGACCACTCCACCCCGGGGGAAGGGCGTCAAGCAGGGGGCCGACACCCCTTCTTTAGAACATCCTTGGGGGTCCATGAGCCTTGGGCCTTCCCATCCTGCAGATCACAGGGGCATCTCACACTGGAGTGGCCTGCGACCCAGACTTCCCTGCCTGGGGGCTTTGGCATCAGGGACAGAGTTGTGTTAAGGCCCTGAAAACCCTTTCCATCCTGGGAGCAATGTCCTGGCCCTTGCAGAGTCACTTACTGGTGGCCAGGCCCTTAGGGCCAGCTTTCTGCCCCATTCATTTCGAAGGCAAAGAAGGGGAGACATGCCATGAGGGCTGAGAAGTCAGAAGTCTATCTTGCCTGCAAAAGTACCCCCTGGAGAGCATTGGGTCCCAGCCTCATGCCTGAACCCCCAAATCAGAGCACCAGAGCCGGGATAAAGAGCCTGTGCAGCATCTGGCCTCGAAAAATCAGTGGGGACGGCGTCTGCGGGGAAGAGAAGAGAGTCTGCTAGAAAGCCAGGCGCCCTCCTCAAGGCTCTCTCTCACCTGGGCTCTTGTAGAGGACAGGCGACCTGGGGGCGAGGTTCTGAGGAGAGATCTGGAGGGTTGGCTACTGAGGTCCCTTGGTCCACACTCCACCCTGCCCTGGGGCACTGGCTCCCAGGGTCAGGCACTGCTATTCTCACAGCACCCACGGGGGAGTGCACCAACCCTGTCTCCAAATACCATCCTACCAGGCTCCATCCCACACAAAGGACTGTTGGCTTCACCCAGCAGGGACCTGAGGTGCACTCTTTTCCTTACAAAACCACAGACAGACTCTCAGAGAGCCATTGAACTGTGTTCCTTTGGAATGGAGGCCAAACACTCCTCCCTCCCGTGGGTTAGGCAGGCGCTGCCCCCAACAGAAGACTCCCTTGTCAGGGTCCCTGGCCCAAGGCAATGGAGGTTGTGCAGCTAAGGGGAGCTGTGCCCCCCTCCCCAGGGCCCGGGCCACCCACAAAGGGAGGGCTGCCTTGACTTGCATTCCCAAATCCCGCTGGCCCCATCCTGCTGAGCTCAGTTCTGCAGGGGTAAGGGGATGCAGCTCAGAATTGGAACGTTCGGGGCAACTGCCTTGGAGCCTCCAGTCAGGGTCCCTGTGGAGCTAGGGGGAGGGGAGGCGTGCAGCTCTCCCGCTACATGTGTGTGGGGAGGGGGGGGCGGGGGGAGGTGGGTAAGGAGAGAAGGGAGGAGAGATGGTTCTTCTCAGAACCGGGATGTTGGAAAAAATTACCCTCAGAGGCTCCGTCCAGTCTGGAGCTCAAGCAGTTGTGGCTGCAGAACTAAGGGAAGGAGAGCAGCTCGCCCCTCCCAAGGCTGGGTCCCACTGGCCCCATCCCGCTGAGCTAGCTCCTGCAGTGGGACAGCTGGCGGCACCCAACGTGAACCTGGTATGCTCCTCATGGGGAGCAGAGATGGAGACGCTAGCAGAGACTGAGTGGAAAGGCTCTGGACTGGGCCCAGCCAGTGCCTGACTACCTGCCTCCAAGTAGGGGACCCACTTTCCTTGTCCTCCTGAGCTGTCGCCGGGTCTACTGAGCTGGAGCCTTGTGGAAGCTGAGTGGGGCACAGCCAGCCTGGGTCGTGGGAGGGGTAAAAGGCTGTGGTGCCCTGGTCGATGTGGTTCAGTGGATAGAGCATCAGCCCAAGCACCAAAGGGTGGCGGGTTCGCTTCCCGGTCAAGGGAACATATCTGGATTGCAGGGGCAGGAGGCAATCAATCCATGTGCCTCTCTCACACTGATGTCTCTCTCTCTCTCTCTCTCTCTCTCTCTCTCTCTCTCTCTCTCTCCCTCCCTCTCTCCTCATGCCCTTCCACTGTCTCTAAAATCAATGCAAAAAATATCGAGTGAGGATAACAAACAAAAGCTGTGGTACATTTACACGATGGAAAACTACCTGGTCCTTAAAAAAAAAAAAAAAAGGAAAACGTACACCTTTGTAATAGCATGGATGGATCTGGAGATTGTTATGCTAAATGAAATAAGCCAGTCAGAGAAAGGTAAATACCATATAACCTCTCTGATAGGTGGACTCCAATGAATAAAATAAGCAAAGACAACATAGAAACAGAGGCATGGATAGGTGGAACCAACCGACAGCTGTCAGAGGGGAGCAGGGTTGGGGGACTGAATGAAAAGTGAAGGAATTAATCAATAAAATAAAATAAAGTAAAAACAAATACATGTATAACACATAGACACGGACACCAGTGAGGTGATAGCCAGAGGGAAAGGGTGGCCACGGTGGTCGGGGAAGGTGGGCAAGGGTGGGGGGAGGAATGGGGACGGAAAGAGACTTTGCTTGGGGCTATGGGCGCAGGATGCAGTGCGCAGATAATGCTTCCCTGAGCTGTGCACTCGACACCTGCCCCCCAATAGATTCAGTAAATGAACACATAAGTAAAGTAAAATGAACTGGCCAAGCTTCCTAATAAGGCCGAACTGACCGTGCTTCAGCATCGCCTGGGAACTTGTTAGAAACGCAGAAGCTCGGGCCCCGTCCCAGGCCCACGGAGCTGGGAAGTGTTGGTGGCGGTTGCGGGGGGCGGGGGGCGGGGGCGGGGGGCAAACCGCGTTCCTATCAGCCCCGCCGTTGGTGCACGTTAACGTTTGAGAACCGCAGCACAAACGTTCGTTGTCCAGAAGATTGCAGAAAGGCGAGCGGGAGGGTGTGCAGCCCACCTCCGCGGGGGGCAAGGCTATTTGAGCGAGAAACAAACCAACAAATCGCCGGGAGCGGCCAGGTTGCAGCACGGGGGAAACGCTACCGGGGCCCTGGGACCTGCGAGGACCCAGCCTCGCGGCGGGAGCCTGCGGGCCGGGCGGCGCCGGCAGGGGGCGCTGACGCGGCCGCGGGGCCGGGGGCGGGGTCAGCGCCGCGCTCCGGGGCTCGGGCGCCGCGTGGGGCTGGGACCTCGGGACGGCTGGGCGGCCGCCGCTGAACCGTCGGGTCGGGTCGGGTGGCGCCGAGAAGCGGGTGAGTCCCTTGAATCATCCCGGCTGGGGGCCGGCGCCCAGCCTCGGGCCGCCGCGGGGTGCGAGCCGGCGCGGGACCCGGCGGCGGCGCTCCGGCGAGCGCAGCTCCTCTCGCCCGGGAGCGCCTGTGCGGGGCGCGCGGCGCTGCCTCCCCGCCCGGCCCCCGCGCCTCGCCGCTCCGCGGTGCCGGGCCGCGGGGCTGGGAGCCGGACGCTCCTAAGGGAGCCTTTTCGCTGCGGGGTCGGGGGGCGGGGGAGATGCGCTATTGAGTTTGCTCGGGTTGGGTTCCGATGGCAAGTTTGCCGGCTTGGCACAAGCGCCGTGGGTTGCCGCTCATTGATGCGTGGTTGGTACACAGTGCTTAAAATCGCGCAACTTGTCTTCATGTTTCCTAGTAACAGGAGGTTTTTAAATCCTTGGAACATTCGTCCTGTTCTTTCAGGATCTGGATTGGGGTTCCAATTCCCCCCCCCACCCCAAACAGTCAATCGAGGCTTTATTTAGTTTCATCCTGGGTCAGATCCACTGGAAGGGGGTTGTAGAGATAAAAAATATAGGACCACTTCCAGATTTCTCACTCTGTTCAATACATGTATAATTTCTCTCAGCGTCCTGACATTTATAGGAAGTCCTTCATTTGGCACAGGGCAGAGGCAGTACTTAAGGAAAGCAGCCCCGGGAAGAAAAACATCTCCCCTTCAGCAGTTAAATGTGCTAACAGAAGTGTCCACTGAAAGTATCAGTTTGGAATTGCAAAGCAGCCCACAATGTGCTCCAGTCATTGAGTTTCTTCATATTCTAAACTCTTCGACATAAACATGAGTCAGTTGGGCTATGTCAATATTTAGCAGGAACATGAGGTCAGCAGTCCTGTTACAGCAAAATGGAGCAGTCACATCAAGAAATATGCTTTGCTTTTTTTTTAATGGGGGTGGAAGAGAACTTTGGGTCAAATCTGGGAGTTCCTCATATCTGAACACTGCGCTGTGTTTCCTGTATTCATTTATTTATTTATCTTTCATGAGAAGATTTCACTGTGGAATTTAAATTATATATTTGGTTAATGTCTGATGGAAACCACCATAGTTTATTCGACTGACATTTTATTTTCTTGGCTTCTGGGCACAAAGTTGACTGTGGGCCACACGATCAACAGGCTGCCTCACTCACTGCCCTGGGCTTTGCCTTGGCTTTGCTGTTCAGCGTGGTCTTGCTACCATGCGGATGCATGGCTATATACTCAGTCCCCCCACTCCCCACTTCTCTGGGGCAGGGCTGGCTGACCTACCGTGGTACTCACACGTACACACACACGCACATGCACACGCATACACACCAACTGGGCCCCGCTCAGCCCCCCACCCCGATCAGGGTAAGGGCCATACGCCCAAACCTCCCACATCCCCTCCCCTCGCCAGCCTGGCTCGATGGGCCCCCATCTGGCCAGCCCAGCAGGATCCTACCCGGCACCGGGCCTCTAGTTCTAGTTATAATGTTGGCTAAATCACCGGATGATTTGGAGTAATACTTCTTAAGGAAAAATACCAAAAGAGCAGGCATGAAGCCTCATTTCTCTTTCCCCCCTCAGTGTCCATCACAGAGTTGAATTCATGAATACGAGGTGCTTGGCGTATGCTTTACTCAGAACTCTTTCAAATGCCAATGCTATAAACCCAAGTCAGACTAACAAGCAAAAGAAAGGGACGGTATTAGCTTGTGTAACTGAAAATACCAGTATCTCGTCTCAGGGCATCTAAACACTTAAACCACCACAACTCTTCTGTGTCCCTGTTTCTGGCTTGTGCTTCTGTGTTTGGGCTGCCCTCCGTCCTAGGGAAGGCACCTTCCTCCTCACAGCATGTGGAAGGACGTGTGGCGGGTTCCCATCATCCCGCTTGCTGTGAGAGATGTGTCCTCTCTATCGTCCACTTGCGTGTATAAATCTCAAAGAAGGATTCTGCCTGGTTTCACAGGGCTTGTGCTGGTGTGTCATCCCCAAACCAACCAACATGGTCAGAGGAATTGAGAACTGTGAATAGCCCAGACTGAGTCCAATGCCCACTTCTATGGCCAAAGGAAGAGCATTTATCCAAATGGAGGAAAGTTTTTTATATAATTTTTATTAAATGAGCTCTTTCCAGCCAGCACCACACCATGGGCATCTCTAGGGTCAGCTGGCAAAAGTGCTGCAAGACGGGGGCCAAGAGAGAGGCCTACCTCAAGAAGCGACACTATGAACTGGGACGCCCTGCTGCCAACACTAAGATTGGACCCCGCTGCATCCACACAGTCCACGTGCGGGGAGGCAACAAGCAGTACCAAGCCTTGAGGCTGGACACGGGCGACTTCTGGGGCTGAGTATTAGACTCGCAGAACAAGGATTATTGATGTCTACAGTGCATCCAGCAATGAACTGGTCAGCACCAAGACCCTAGTACAGATCTGCGTTGTGCTCACTGACAGCACACCATGCTGACAGCGGTGTGAGTCCCGCAGGCACTGCCCTTGGGCCACAGGAAGAGGGCCAAGCTGACTATTGAAGAGGAAGATATTTTAAACAAAAAAAAGATCAAAGAGAATTCAGAAGAAATACGATGAAAGGAAAAAGGATGCCAAAGTCAGCAGTCTTCTCAAGGACAAACTTCTTTCCCGCGTCGCTTCAAGATTAGATGGCTGTGTGCTAGAGGGCAAGGAGCTGGCATTCTGTCTAAGGAAAATCAAGGCCCAGGAAGGCAAAGAAATCCTCTTCCCTCCTGTCTTAGCGCATGTAATAAAGGTGTTTACTCAAAAAAAAGGGGGAGGGGGGAGGGCTAGCTGGTTTGACTCAATGGATAGAGCTTCGGCCAGTGGGCTGAAGGGTCCCGAGTTCGATTGGTGGACAAACCAAAACAAACATCCTCAGCATGAACACTGAAATTTGAAAAGAAATAATTTATGGAAAATGTTCTCAGAGCGCTTCAACAACGGCAAATGGTGGGACTATGGAAAGATGGCTCTTCTTCACGCTTTGTGAAGACCAAACCTGGAAAAGTTGGAGAGTGTTTTCAGTATTTTAAACTATTCCTGGTAACAACTTTCCATTTAATGAAGTATTGCAGGTGCTCTGAAATTCAGAAACATTTGGAATGTTTTCTCTCAGTCAAATTATTGTATGTCTAATTTGCTTTACTCGTTGAATTTCACAAAGTACACATTGGAGATGTATTCCTCTGGAAATACTTTTAGAACAAATAAAAACAATGAATAATGTGGTGACGTTATATTATTTCTCTTTCCTAAAAAATGTTACACTGAGCCTGAATGAAGTTCTATTGAGTGTTAAGGAAAACATTCCTTTATGTAGGGTAAGAAGTTGGACAAAATCAGTTTCCACAGGGTTGACCAGGATAGGGGGCATGTCAGGGATTAAACACAACTCAATAATCCCTGTGGAAATACCAGCAATTTATGTTCTACCAACAAAAACCAGCCTGTTACTCTGAAAATACCATCTTTCAGTCCTTGATGCCACTATCAGGGTTCATTTTACCAAGAGTGTCCATTTTATTTGTTGTCTGAAACTCAAAAACATTTGCCCGTAAAATCATTTAAGTATTACTTCTAATTCAAGTGTCAACCCCAAAAATACAACTTCCTGACCTTATACCAGCAAATTCCAGCTTCCATTGATAACGTTATTACTCACAGAAAAAATGCATTCCTAGTGCTATTTACTTTTGAGGGGTGTGGGCATTCCTCCAGATGAGCACCTGGAGTTAAACTCCCCTAAACAAAAGGCGACCGCCAACCATCTTGAGTTTCATATACTAGTAGACACCTAGGTCAGACATTGTACCGCTAGTTGGACAAAGTAAGGCAGTTTCTCTTGACACAAGGGCCCTGGATGGAGATTATAATGTGAAGTTTAATGTGTAAATCAGTCACCAACTGTATTTTAATTATATTTATCTGCCACTGTAGGCCTTGTATGAGGAAACTGCTCATATTGCCCTGTCAATATCATAAAGCATAAACTTGAAGAAGGTAATTATTTTTATTTTCATAGGTGGCTGAAGCAATATTCTATAGAATTAATGGAAATCCAACAAAACATCACAAACCAAGAACTTTGGAAAATGAAGCCTAGGAGAAGTCTAGAAGAAGATGACTACTTGGTAAAATAATAATTAAAATCCATAAATATAACTCAAATGCTATTCTATATCTCATGGTGCTATAAAAGGGATTTTTCACCCTCGTCTGCTGATACCTTCACTGATTCATGTCACTGATATTGTGATGGGTGCAGGTCAATGACATGTAGGAGAGAATTGTACCTTGACTGACTGCCATGGACTTAGCTGAATAACCTTGAATGAATCACCGAAAATCTTGGGTCTTGGTCTATCGGTAAAGTGAGAGAGTTAGACCATATGATGGTCTAAAGCCCTTGCAATGGTTTCTAACATTCAATGAGTCTAAATGTTTGAAAAGAATCGCCAGTGCCCATATGACAGTTGTGCAAGCATGCGTTTTTTAATGGGCACCATGGCAGCTTACCAAGAGATCATCACGTTCGTTAATGATTCACTGTTTAACCAAATGCATTCAATTTTAGAGTAAGAACCGCTGGTCCCACTTTTCCCCACCTCAAGATAAAATGTTTCTGACTACATAATCAACTGAAAAAGTGGTGGAAAATTTTTGTTTTAAACTCTTTTTACCTTTCTAAATGATCTCAACTCAATTTTAACAGAAATTATTTATTTTACCTTCGTTATTTTAATAAGCAAAATAATTAAGACATTATAAGCACACGCTTTATAAAATAAGTGTACATAAAATGAAATCATTTTTATTTTTCAAGTTAACCGCCCTATTTCCTGTTCCATAACTCTTTACCCTTAACCAGAAAATTGATCTCAGTTGATTGTACTTAGAGTGTTTTAATGTGAAGAGATGACAGATGCTGTATCATGCTTAACTCCCTTATAACTGAAGTAATTGGAAAAGACATTGGATATAATGGTGATTTATTACTGGAAGTAAAAGTCAAATGGTGAGAGGTCATTTTCATTTTTTTAATATATTTTATTAATTTTTCACAGAGAGGAAGGGATAGGGATAGAAAGTTAGAAACATCGATGAGAGAGAAACATCGATCAGCTGCCTCCTGCACACCCCCCACTGGGTATGTACCCAAAACCAAGGTACATGCCCTTGACCAGAATCAAACCTGGGACCCTTGAGTCTGCAGGCCGACACTCTATCCACTGAGCCAAACCAGTTAGGGCGAGAGGTCATTTTTAAACACCAAAAATTATAGAGAACTGTGTGAAGTAAAGTTACCATGCATAAAATGAGGAAATGAGCAAGTTAATCACTAACATTTTGAGCATTAAAATGCTAAGGTTCTACATATAGAGCTGTAAGAAATAAGTAATACATATTGGGTGGGAAAGTAAATTCATAAAGTAACGCAATAAAGAAACACTGATAAAATTTCTCATTTTGAGTTTTTTGTTTTTTTGTTTTTTGATTTGCTGATATATCAGTCAATTGTGAAAATAACAAAATATTCAATGTAACCTTCTTTGGAATTGAAAAAATTGAATTCTCAGAAATACAACTGAGTAAAGAAGTATAACTTTCTCAGGAAATAGATCATCCCTATGGGACTTAACTACTTATATAGCCTGTGTACTTCTGATAGACTATTTGTCCGTCATTACTTACACCAATGAGATAGTTTAGAAATATATAATCAAGGTTTAAGATTACTATGACAGAAATTATAAAAATTTTTTCTAATAGTAATGACCATATTAGTCCTAATCTCCTGCACTTGAATTAATGAAGAATTCACTCTTCATTTTTTTGCCAAGAGTTACCCAGTAACCAATAAAAATATTTAAAAATACAACTGTTACAATTTACAACTGTTACTATTTTTACCAAAGATTACTGGATGTTTTTTTTGTTTTCAGTTTTAGTTTCCCAGTTTCATTACTGCATCCTTTTGTGCCTTCAAGACAGAAGCACATGGCCTAAGCTTTAGTGGAGATATTTGAAGCATGTACTTATTTTGAAAAATGAGTAACGGAAACTAGTAGAGAACCCCAAAGTAGCTATGTGCACCTTTGATCAGTGCTGCATAGACTATGCCATCTCTTCAGCTAAAACCAGTAACCAAAAGCAAGGTTCGGAATGTCCATCTTAACTGCAAAGCACAAGGAGCAATAAATAATCTGTTCAAGGAAATCCCGTTGTTAAAATTTTAAGATGTTTGTTTTCTTTTCCTCGTAGAATAAGAACTCAGGAGAGACCAGCATGCTGAAAAGACCTGTGCTTTTGCACTTGGACCAAACAGCCCATTTTGATGAATTTGACTGTCCCCAAAAGCTTCAGCGCAAACAGGAGCTCTTCCCAGAATGGCGCTTGCCAATTAAAATTGCTGCTGTTGTCTCATCTCTGACTTTTCTCTACACTCTTCTGAGGGAAGTAATTCACCCTCTTGTAACGTCCCATCAGCAGTGGTTTTATAAAGTTCCGATCCTGGTCATCAACAAAGTCTTGCCAGTGGTTTCCATCACCCTCTTGGCACTGGTATATTTGCCAGGTGTGATAGCAGCAGCTATACAGCTCCGTAATGGAACCAAGTATAAGAAATTTCCACATTGGTTGGATAGGTGGATGGTAACAAGGAAGCAGTTTGGGCTGCTCAGCTTCTTCTTTGCTGTCCTACATGCAATTTATAGTTTATCCTATCCAATGAGGCGCTCCTACAGGTACAAGTTGCTGAACTGGGCATATCAACAGGTAGGATGATGAGATTGACAATATCACTTAACCAAAAAGTCTAAGTCACCTAACAGATTAATTCTTTGTCATGTTAATATCAACACCTCAAATCCCTGTTGAAACCCTGTGCTGAGAAAGTAATCTGCATTTTAAAATGTTTTGTTATTTACCCCTTTGTTGGGGCTTGGTTGTATAGTTTTACACTGAGGAATTTATTTCAAGCTGAAAATTTAAACTACAGCTTTAACAATATAAACAAGCACTGTGTTCATGGACACAGCCACATTTCCATTTTCTACCACCTTCACAAGATTACTTTTAATACTCATTTTTCTTATCTTCTGTTTATTTATCACATGTGCATGCACATTACAATTTCAGCCATAATTATTTTATAAATAAAATGGTTTACATCAATGTTGCATTCAAGAAAGTGATTAGTAGTTCCTATGTCATTTCTTTCAGAGGAATGCAAAAACAAGTCATAATTGTGTAGAGGCCCCCAGGTACCAGGCCCTCCATAGCAGCCAGAGTGAGTGTAGAAGGGGGTTCATGTGCGGGAACTAGGTGCTCTTTACACTCATTCCTCTCTTCACCCTCTGGTAGGTCCAACAAAAGAAAGAAGATGCCTGGATTGAGCATGATGTTTGGAGAATGGAAATTTATGTGTCTCTGGGAATCGTGGCGCTTGCAATCCTGGCTCTGTTGGCTGTGACATCTATTCCATCTGTGAGTGACTCTTTGACATGGAGAGAATTTCACTATATTCAGGTAAATGATGTATAAAATGCTTCTGTTCCCTCAGAGAGTTCAGTCTTTTTGTGCTTACAGTATCATCAAGTATACTGACTTTACCCCATAAAAAATAACAAATGGGCCCTAGCCAGCTTGGCTTAATGGATAGAACATCAGCCTGTGGACTGAAGGGTCCCAGGTTCGATTCCGGCCAAGGGCACATGCCTGAGCTGTGGGCTCGATCCCCAGTAGGGGGTGTGCAGGAGGCAGCCGATCAATGATTCTCTCTCATCATTGATGTTTCTTTCTCTCTCTCCTTCTCCCTTCCTCTCTGAAATCAATATAGAAATATATTTTTAAAAAAACACAAAAAACAAATGGTGTGCCAATAGCCAAGATCCTACCCCTTGCTCCCATTAATACTGTGCTCTCCTATAATTTTTTCCTATTGCTGCTAAATAGTGTTTTCTAGACATAAATAAAGGCATTACTCAAAGAGAGGTATTTCTAACATTTGAAATGTGTTAAACAGCTATCCATCTAATAATTTAAATGTGATATTTTAGAAATTTACTATTTATGGGTTTTTTACTTCCCCCCCAAAAGAAAAATATTCTCTTACCTACCATCTAATTTTATTCACCTCTTTTAAGTTACACAGCTTTGTACTATCCATAAAAAAAAAGCATCTCTCCTTGAAATATGGAGTTATACTACCAAAGGTATTTTAATACTTAATTGTAAATGCTGCTTTTTCCAAGTTACATTTTATGTAACTTACTCACGTGAAGCTTCTCAATATTCTTGGAATTCAAACTATTTCAGATTTACTGAGGTTAATCTCCTAGTAGTAGATGACGCCATAAAAAGAGCTATGTGCCAGAATTCACAAGGGGATTTATGCCAGACAAGATTCAAAGAACTAAAATTAATTAAGCCATAAGCACTGCCAAGATTTTTAAAATTATATAGCTTTACCTTGTATGGGTAGACATCTTTGTAAATTCCCACAAAATCAGACCTTTGTACATGGTCATACATACACTCCCACAAACACTTTAGCAGGGCATCTGATTAAGCTGAAAAGCAAGTCTCTATCTGTGGCTTAGAGATGGTGCCATGTTTTCCAAGTGCAGTGTTTGTTGATTTTGTAGGTTCAGCCTAATAGCCATTGGGGTTCTCTGCTCCTCATTAATAACTTTCCTCTTACATTGCTCTGCCTGCCACACACATGCTGAGCACCACTGCTCAGATCGAATCAGGAAATGCACGCACTGCGTCTTGACAACTAAGCCCATTTCACTACGTGCGCAACGCCTGCTTCATAATAAGTATATAATACCCACGTGGTAAAATTAATCTTCAACAAGTCACATGCACTTTTCAATTAATAACCTAGAAACTTCTCATTTACAGTCCAAGAACTGATTATTCTCCCATTTATGTTGGAGATTTAGATCTGAAAATAGAAACTTAATCATTTGATTGTATTCATTGGGCCTTAAGGGTACTTACTGCTCGATAATGCGTTGGATTTCTCCTGGCAGGCTAATGACCATTTCTAGTAAGTGATTAGAAGTCAGAAGTTATCTAGAACTATAGTCAGGATGCCTTAAAATGATTTAGGTGAACAACTATTTTTAAGCAACTTTTTCGGGATGGTGCCAAGTGTCCCAATGCTAGCTGAAATTTTTCTTCACGTCTTCATATCTCTATGTTTTGTTCAAGCATTGAAATGAGTGCTGGTATTTTCCCACTTTATCAGAATGTTTGATTTTTTTTTAACATAGGCCAAGATCATTTGTTTTAGTATTCAGATACCAAAATCAAAGTAATCACTTTGGTTGCCTTCGCAATTAATAAAGATCACTGATGTTGAATTGATTTTCACACTAATCTTCAGTCAACCCAACCCTCGTTGCTGAGCACCTGAAAATACACAAATCATTGTGTTGCTTATGTAGGGGTCCTGTGATGAGTAAGCGGGTCCCTGGTTTTAGATGTCTCTTGATAAGCAGAATTAAGGGGAATCCACAAGAGACAAGCCATCACAAATAAATGTCATAAGAGAGATGAACGAAGTGTGGAGAAAGGGAAGACAGTGTTATTGACCGGCTGAGATGGAAAGAAAGAGGGTTGTGAATGTTCTTAATTTAAATAGCCCTACCCAAAAGTAGGGGTAAGGTGGGGACATGTTAAAAAGAATGGAAAGGTGTGAGTGGGCATTGTTAAGAAATGAAATGGGAAAACCATTACAGATGAATGAAAGAATTTCCTGGCAACAGAACAGATCAGATTAAGTAAGATGAAAAACTCTTTTGGAACCAATCTTCAGCAAGATCATTTTTTCTTTTCTTTTGCAGAGCAAGCTAGGAATTGTTGCCCTTCTACTGGGCACAATACATGCATTGATTTTTGCCTGGAATAAATGGGTTGATATAAAACAATTTGTGTGGTATACACCTCCAAGTTTTATGATAGCTGTTTTCCTTCCAATTGTTGTCCTGGTATGTAAAGCTATACTATTCCTGCCATGCTTGAGAAAGAAGATACTGAAGATTAGACATGGCTGGGAAGATGTCACCAAATTTAACAAGACTGAGATGTCTTCCCAGTTGTAGAATTGCTGTTTACAACATTTTTGTTCAAATTTGATATATTTCATCATAAACATTTCCAATTTGTATTTGCTTAATAAAAATGACCACTGAGGGTCTTAACATATTTCTGTTTCTGCGTGATGGGTTTAAAATATGTGTACTTCCTTTCAGAGTTGAATCAAAGCAAGAAATAAAATAATCTCAGCACATTCTCATTGTTCAGAAAAGTTGAATAATCACATCTGATTTGCCAGACTACATAGCATTATCCTGTATAATAAAAGCGTAATGTGCAAATTATCCCCTGGGGCAGTCATTCCATTGGGAGTTCAACCACTCGCTATGATGTGCGCTGATTACCAGGGGGCAGCACAGAACATGGCAGGCATGGTGATGCAGGGCTGGCAGCCAGCAGCAGTGGAGGGGCTGCCGGCCCAATGGCCCCTGACAAGAGTGGAACCGTGGTGAGATTGGTGGAGCAGGTGAGCAGGCAGCACCAGGCCAAGGCTGGGTACCAGGCAGGGCTGTGGGGCTCTGAGGCTGGGGGCATGAGCTGGAGCCTGATCTCCGCAGGCAACCGCAAGGGACCCTACCTGTGCATGAATTTGTGTACCGGGCCACTAGTAAATAATAATAAGGCCTTGAAATACTAGTACTTGCTACTTATTGAAGGGTATCAGGAGCCATGAAAAAATGTATTGTCTGAATCTACCACACAGGTATATATAGTGTTTATGATTGTTGTTAAAAAACTTTCTTTTTCCTGTAACTGGGTGTGATTCATGGAACACCTACCTCAAAAACACACAGACTACGTCTACACAAGTAAAGCAACAGAATAATAACAGATACACAGCCAGGCAAAATAAAACACAGGCTTTCCAGGAGAAAAAAGTCAATTCCAATTTCTCTATCCAAATTATGTACAACTCAGTTGAACTTACCTTAATACACTGGCAAAAGCAGACCATGAATCAGTTCTCCAAGGAGCAAAGTATACGTCTACTATCAGACTCTAATACAACATCCTTCAGAGGTTTTTCATAATTAGCAAAACTAACCATAAACCTCTGTTAAATGGGTAAATTATTTATGAGGACTAATAGAGCTAATGGTACAAATTAGTAAAAACAATTAGTATATTCATTGAGTGGAGTTCAGTTTTTTATTTTTTTCTATTACAAAGGATAGGCTAAGAAGCCTTCTGGATTATAAATTTTAATTCTATGCACAATTGGGGCTCAGATATGCAGAGACTTGTCTGCAGGTAGCGAAGAAAGGAGTTGAGAGTAGCACAATTAGAAACAAAGCAGACAATGGTGTCCTTGAGAATTCACCACAAGAGAAAAAGGCATCTAGGGCCCTAGAAGTGCAAACCAGATCTAGCAAGGGGACATTACTATGGAACCACATAAGTATGACACATATACCATAATAGACCAGCCCTGAGATATAGAATTTGAGTACCTGTGTCCTCAAGTGCATTACAGGATGGCTGTGTCAGCATCTCCAGTAGTGAGAGGAAGAAAACGTGTTTCCACCTTCCTGTTACCAAGGCATCATAGAGGCTGCAGCTTGGGAACACTTTGAAGAAGCTGTCCAGGACAGCAGCTGAGTCCTTTCTCTGTTAGCCGTTGTAATAAACAGTAACAGGCCTATTCTGAAACAGAATAAACTCTTCGGATAATTCCCCGGAATAAGAGAAAATAGACTTAAACATCTTGAAAATAAAACACGAAACATAGAGATTCAATTTGAAAACTAGACCACCTACTCTTGGTATCTTTTCTGAATTTTTTGCAATGGTTGATTAGTATTTTTACAAGCAGAAGAAAACAAAAGTCTTAGAAAAAACAAATATTTTTTGCTATAAACTTGGATTTTCATTTTATTCGATAAACATTTATAGGATATCTCCCATATACCACTCCCAGTGCTAGACAGAGGATATCAATAACAATAAAAGCATAATATGCTAATTATGCTTATTAATAGCCGAATGACCTTCCCAATGAAGCCAAGGCTGCGAGGGCTGAAACAAGCCATCCCGGCTGCCAGGGTTGAACCCCTTGCATGAATTTTGTGCATTGGGCCTCTAGTATCAAGATAAAAATGACCTAGTCCCTATTCACAGTCTCTAAGGGAAGACAATTTTAGCACAGCAATGTATCCTAGGCTTACTGGTATCACTAAGGGAGAAAAAGACCAGTTCTGTTTTTAAGGGCAAAGTAAGGAAGTTTGTAAGATCCAAAGAAAGAACTATTTGAGCTGGGTATCTATAATAATAAAAGTGTAATATGCTAATGAGACCGGACAGTTGAATGACCCTTCGGTCATCATTTCAGACATGATGAAGCTGTGGTGGCGGGGGCCAAGGCAGAGGCATGTAGGGATGATCAGGCAGGCAGGCGAGCAGTTAGGGGTGTTTAGGTAGGCAGGGAGGCAGAGCAGTTAGGGATGATGAGGCAGGCAGGCAGAGTGGTTAGAGGTGATCAGGCAGGCAAGTGGTTAAAAGCCAGTGGTCCCAGATTTCGAGAGGGATGTCTGACTGCCAGTTTAGACCCAATCACACAGGGATCAGGCCTAAACCAGCAGTCAGACATCCCCTGAGGGGTCCCAGATTGCAAGAGAGTGTAGGCCGGGGCCCTCCACCCCCCATGCATGAATTTCATGCACCAGGCCTCTAGTTAAAGAATAAGTAGTAGTCCTTTAGATATAATAGAAAAACAGATACCATAGTGAGCAACATGGAGGTATAAAATGGTGGAATGAAATGCATTGGAAGGACAAGTCTTAGCTAAAAGAATGTGAAGGAAGTACCAGACTGGGTAGAGATGCAGGCCAGATAGATCAACAAAATCATTATATACATATGCCAAGCAATCAGGACAGCAGAACAACCTGAATGACCAGTCGCTATGAGGCACACTGCAGCAGCCAACCAGCCCAATGGGGGCCCTGATCCGCCCCCCAACCTCCTGCAGCCCTTCCCCCTGGCGGCACTGCCCTTGATTGCCTCCCCCCCAGATCAGGGGTGGGGCTGGTTGACCTCCCACAGCCAACCCCCCCACCCCCGACTGCCATCCTGGCTCCAGTTTGGGCCCCAATCAGGGAGGGGGCCAGTCAGCCAACCTCCCATCCTCTTCCCCCTGCTGACCCGATGGATTTGATGGGAGCCAAGGTGAAAGCAAGTTTTGGTCTGAAAATATCTTTATTTAATCTTCATTAAGAAAGGATACATTTTTAGATACTTTGAAAGTTATTGACAGTTATTTTCAGAATGTTGCAAAAAAGTTCCATTGTTTCTGATGAAAGAAGAGAAATCTCATTCTAACTGTTGTTTCTTAAGCTTCCTTTGCCTAGTTTATAATTTTTTCCCTTTTTGTCTTAATTTTTAGTACATTTACTGTAATTAGACAAACTGTGGTTTTTCTTTTAGTTACCTTAGTTGTGGTTTGTAGTACTTTTTGAATTTTTGTTTGTTATTTGTCACAGATCTGGAAAATTCTATCCTGATCTTTTCAAATATTGCTTATGTCCCATTTTCTCTCCTCTGCTTTTTCCAGGGGTCCAGTTAGTGATGCAAGGTGTCTTCACTACATCTCCTATTTTATGACTTTTCTTTGTATTTTTTATTCCTTATATTTCTCTATAATTCATTCTGGTGATCACGTTACCTGTCTCCTAGGTCATTAATTCTCTCTTCAATAGTGTCTAATCAGTTCTTAAACCCATTTATTGATTTTTTAAAATTTTAGTTATCAGGTAAATTCAATTTTAGAATTTCAATTTTTTTTATAGTTCCAATTTTTTGGAAAATTGCCTAATCTGTCCTAATTTCCTTGAGCAAAGTAATGATCTTAAAGATAAGTCTGTTACCTGATACTCCTGTTAGCCTGTTTCTACTGTTAAGGATTTCCCCCCACCCTGGCTTTCACTTGTTATCATTTTGTCTCCCAATATGACCAGTTATTTTATTGAGTGCACAAAACATATATGTATTAAGACACTGTAGAAATAATTTGAGACCTAGAATGATGTTGTCTTACTCCAAAGAGAATTTGCATTTTCTTCTGGAAAGTAGTTTGGGGCACTAACAATGTGAGCTTTCTTAAGTTAATATTAAGTATTGAATTTAGCCCAGTTCGATTCCGGCCAAGGGCATGTACCTTGGTTGCAGGCACATCCCCAGTTGGGGGTGTGCAGGAGGCAGCTGGTCTATGTTTCTCTCTCATCGATGTTTCTCTATCCCTCTCCCTTTTTCTCCGTAAAAAAATCAATAAAAATATATATTTTAAACATATTTTATTGATTTTTTATGGAGAGGAAGGGAGAAGGAGAGTTAGAAAATATATTTTAAATATATTTTATTGATTTAAATATATTTTAAATATATTTTAAATATATTTTATTGATTTTTTATGGAGAGGAAGGGAGAAGGAGAGTTAGAAACATCGATGAGAGAGAAACATTGATCACCTGCCTCCTGCACACCCCCAACTGGGGATGTGCCTGCAACCAAGGTACATGCCCTTGACTGGAATCGAACCTGGGACCTTTCAGTCTGCAGGCCAACACTCTATCCACTGAGCCAAATGAGTTAGGGCAATAAAATATAAAAGAATTGAGTTTATTTGGAGCTCACCTTCTGTTTCTGCCAGATTTGAACTACTTCTGATTCACACTTATTTCTAAGAGTTAGTTTTTGGCGATTCCAACTCTAAATCTGGTGGAGAGTCCCCTGGGCATACTCTGGCTTACATATTTTATCCTATTAGTCTCTTTATATTGTTAAAAGTGCTGTTCAGATTCCCAGCCTCTCACAGCTACTTTTTCTCATCATGACAACGTAGACCTTGGTGCTGGATTGACCCCTCTGGGTGTCTTTCTTCTTCCAAAACTTACTCTTCTTTGCCATTTTGTTAGCTATCTCATACCTTCAGGCAGTTTTTATAATTATTCTTGCTGTTCTACTTGTTCTGAAGATAGGTATATATAATTTAGGCAAACGTTACCAGAAGCAAAAATCCCTAGAGGGAACTGACATGTTCACTTCTCTATGTCCTCTTTTGCCATTTTCCCTCTTCTATTCTGAACTGCTGTAACTCTCACTTTCCCTCTGCATCCACTCTGAGCAAGATCACCAAGCGATTAAGTTTCAGTCCTCATCTTACTTGCTTACCCAGTCCCATTTGACAACTTTGACGACTCTCTCTTTCTTGAAACATTGTCTTTACTTGGCTTCTGAGAAACCCTACTCTCCTTCATGCTTTCTCTGTTTCTTTTGCTAACTCCTCTTCCTTTTCCCATCATCTCAAAGTTAGTAAGGGTAACTACTTGGTAGCCTTCTTTTCTCTACACCCAAATGTAGGTGATCTCCTGGAGATGTATGGCTTTAAATAGAAAACATTGAAAGTGTGTTGATAGGTCCCAAGTTTATCTTTTATCTTGAGCCTTGACCTTTCACCTGGTCACCAGCTTATTACATCTAACTGCCTTTTTGGCAACTCCATTTGAATATCTAAAAAATATCTCAAACACAAAATTCTAAAGGTAAAATCTTAATTCCCTTCCCATCCCCACTCAGCTCAAGACAGACACTTGGGAGTTACAGTTGATACTCCTCTTTACCTCATACACTACATCCAAATTTTCAACGAATTCTACAGAATATATTCTGCACCCAACAGTGTCTCAACACTAAAATAATCTTTTCCAAGACACAATAATCCTTCTCCAGAATTTTTTAAATCCTTCAACTGGTCTTTCTGCTCCTACTCTCATCTTCAACCCCTACTGCTGCCACGAGCATAGAGTATTTTCTACCCAGAAACCATGTGATGCTTCAAAAATGTTAATGCTGTCATGTCCCTCCTCTGCACAAAATCCTCCAATGTCTTCCCACAAAACATAAAATAATATGCAAACTCTTTATCATGTAGAGATGCAAAAATCTCTACAACATCTACACTTTCCTGAACTGAAATCCTGCTAGTCTTTACCTGCTAGTATTTGCTAGTCAGAATACCTGCTAGTATTTGCTAGTCAAACCACAATGATCTCCTTATTTTTCCTCAAACACAAACTCATTCTTACATTAGGGCCTTCATACTTGTTGTTTCCTCTTCCTGGAATGATCTTTTTTTCCCCTAATTAGCTCTTTTACATCGTTACATCTGTTGAGATGTCATCTCTTCAAAGTAGCCTTCCCTGACTACTCTGTCTAAAATAGTTCTCTTGCCTTTTCCTTGGCTTTACTTATGTAATTATTATTTCATCCAACACTAGATATTTTATGGGTATACTTGTGTTTGTCTGGTTCCTCCACTCATGAGAAAAGACACTTTGTCTTATTCATGACAATATTCTCATGACCGAGAACAGGGCCTGACACATAGTAGAAATTCAATAAATACTTG
Organism: Murina feae; assembly: GCA_004026665.1. NCBI lineage: Eukaryota > Metazoa > Chordata > Mammalia > Chiroptera > Vespertilionidae > Murina > Murina feae. Next base: position 43,703 of record PVJC01005233.1, read on the forward strand.
TTGAATGGATGGATGAATGGATGGATGAATGAACAAATAGACAAATAAAGAACATGGTTGCATCATCAATAAATGGTTGAGACAGTAATGTTTAGGAAACAAAATCATTTAGATAAGTGGTTCTCAAGGTGTGGTCCACAAACCAGTAGTATCAGCATCACCTGGAATTAAAATTAAAATTCTGGAATCCCCACCCCAAATCTATTGAGTAAGAAACTGGAGGTGATGAGAGCAATGTGTTTTATTAAGTATTTTCTGAGCTCCTGATGCATAACATGTTTGAGATCCACTGGTGTTAGGGATACACAAAACCTGATCCATTGCCTAATTTTGTAAGTAAAGTTTTATTGAAACATAGCCACTTCCATTTATTTACATACTAGAGGCCCAGTGCACGAAATTAATGCATGGGGGGTGGGTGGAGGGCAGCTTTCCCTCAGCACAGCCTGCACCCTCTCCAATCTGAGACTCCTCAAGGGATGTCTAACTGCCCGTTTAGGCCTAATTCTGGTGGGATCAGACCTAAAGCAGCAGTCGTACATCCCTCTTACAATCCAGGACTGCTGGCTCCCAACCATTCTTTTGCCTGCCTGCCTGATTGCCTCTAACTGCTTCTGCCTGCCAGCCTGATCATCCCCTAACCACTCCCCTGCCAGCCTGATTGATGCCTAACTGCTCCTTTGCTGGCCAAATTGCCCCTAACTGCCCTCCTCTGCTGGCCTGGTCACTCCTAACTTCCCTCCCTTGCCAGCCTGGTTGCCCCTAACTGCCCTCCCCTGCCTGCCCAGTTGCCCCTAACTGCCATCCCCTGCTGGCCTGGTCACCCCTAACTGCCCTTTCCTGCAGGCCTGAATGCCCCTAACTTCCCTCCCCTGATGGCCATCTTGTATCCACATGGGGGTGGCCATCTTCTGTGTTGGAGTGATGGTCAATTTGCATATTACCTTTTTATTATATAGGATTGTCTATGGCTACTTTTGCAGTGTTGAGTAGCTGCAACAGAGACCTTATGCCCACAAAGCCTATGATATTTACTATCTGTCCCTTTGCAGAAAAAACTTGATACCTAGTTTAAATCAACACATTATCTATATATGTAAAAGCCTAATGTGCAAATTGTCCCCTCAGGAGTTCAACCATGAGTTCAATCACTTGCTATGATGTGTGCTGAACATCATAGGGGGTGGCATGGAATGAAGGAAGGCCCCAGCTGCCATCCAGAAGACCCTAATCAGCCCTGATCACTGGCCAGGCCTAAGAATGCTACCTGTACAAGAATTTCATGCACCAGGCCTCTAGTACCATATAATTATGGCAGAACAGCTCTTAAATCTATTTCCTCTCCACCAAATGCCACTGACATTAAAGAAAAGCTATGTCTAAGAAGGATTCATAACAGACTAAAAAACAGGTAAAGGTGGCATCAGTGGACCAGAAAACTTGAGGAAATTTCAGTACATGAAAACTATTTGGGAGAGTGGGGAGGGAGAAGATGAGATCAGATCAACAAAGAAACTGCAACACAAGATTCAAATAACAGCTATTGCAAAGCTTCCTAAGAAAACCCTAGATAACTTTTATGTTCCAAATTAACCAAACCAACTCAGTCCTGAAGAAATCATTGAATGAGTCATTAAAGAATTGGTCAGAATATCTGGCCAGTGCCTCACCCAAAGATCTGAACAGCTGTCTGTAGTCTTTATATATAAACAAAGCTAAAAGGTTTGGGGAGAGTTTCCTGGCTTCAGTGTTTGGGCCTAAGAAGCAGAGTCCAGCAAGAATGCCAGTGATAGAAGAGAACAGAAAGAACAGGGCATCCTGACTTGAGCACTTCTGCCAGGATAAACTGACATGTAAGGTCTCTAAGGTGGGGGCTCTGGAATTGAAGACTCCCAGAGTAGCTTCTGGGACCGGAGATGCAGGACGATGTACAAGGTAAGGATGGGAAACTCACTTTTATTCAGTGGTCTAGCTACTTACCATAACCGGTTAAATTACATCCACAAAAGAGATACGTTGAGGTCTGAACCCCTAGAACCACCACAGTATGCAACCTTATTTTAAAATAGGTCATTGCTGATATAATTAGTTACGATGGAGTATAGCCTTTAATCCAATATGACTGGTGTCCCTATAAGAAGAGGGAAGAACCCGGCTGGCGTGACTCAGGAGCTCACAGTTGATTCTTGGTCAGGGCACATGCCCAGATTGTGAGTTTGGTCCCCAGTGTGTGTGTGTGTAGAGGGGGGGAGGGGGGAGGAAGGGAGAGGGCGCAGGAGTCAGTGAATCAATGATTCTCTCTCATCATTAATGTTTCCATCTATCTCTCCCTCTCCCTTCCTCTCTGAAATCAATAAAAATGTATTTAACAATAAAGAAGAGGGAAGAGACAGGTCACAGAGACACAAAGACACAGAGGAAAGATGACAATGGGAAACCACAAGCAGAGGTTAGAATTATGCAGCCAAACAATGCCTGGGGCTGCTGGAAGCTGAGAGAAGCACAAAAGGGTCCTCCCCTAGGGGTTTTGTAGATTGTGTGGCCTTGCCAACATCTTGATTTTGAATCTCTAGCCTCCTCAGCTGTGAGAGAATGAATTTCTATTGTGTAAAGCCACCTCGTTTGCAGTGTTTCGTTAGGGAAGCCCTGGGAAACTAATACGCCAGCCTTCTGGACCACCCATTCCATTGTGTTCCTCCTTTATCACCAGAAGGAGAAATGCATTAACAGACAAGTAAACAGGTATTGTCATTTGGTCAAGGAAATAGACCTCACCAACAATAAAAACAGACATTACCAAACGTTTGAGGAAAATTTATACCATTAAAAGGGATCATCTGACTCAAATAACAAAACAACTGAAACCTATTGAAATTAATGGAGGCAACCGAATAAGACCTTAAAGTAAGTTGAATATATTGGGAGAGTTCTTGAGAATTAAAATAATTACTGCCAGGATTGAATGAGATAATGCATGGAGAGCTTTTAACACAGTGCCTGGCACTCGTTGATGTTGACTGTTGTTATCTCTAATGCTATTTTTTTCATTAATATATTGGAGACTCTATCATAAAGTTAATAGTAAGAGACCTGAACATACTAGAAGAAAACATAGGAGGCAAGCTCCTTGACATAGGTCTTTTTAGACGGCTGTTTTGGTGGTGTTTACCTTTTAAACTTTTCTTCTCTGTAACCTTGTACAATCAAATTAAATTATTTTTATTCTTACTCTTGAATCTCACACCAAAAGCATACATAACAGAAGCAAAGATAAACAAGTAAGACTGTTGCACCCAGAAGTCGTGGTCCCCATAGACTACGAGTGAGCCCCAAAACCGTTGCAAGAACATGAGAGCTTTATTATACAAGTTAACTTGGACTCCCCACTTGCCCGCCGCACAATGGCGCGACGGGGGAGGAAGTGCCGGTTTCAGGCAAACCAAAGGATTTATAGGGCCAGAAGTAGTGGGTGGGGTAATGCGTGTGGCCCCTGTTGATTGGTCAAGGGAAGGTCCTTGGCCGGGCATTTCCTCTGCATCCCTATTGGCAGATCTTTACTCTCGCACCGCCCTTCCGCCCTTACAGGACTACATCAGACAAAGAGCTGCATAGCAAAAGAAACTCTAAAAAAGAAAAAGTGAAAAGCTAAATTACTGAATGGGAGAAAATATTTGCAAATCATATCTGATAAAGGTGTAATATCCAAAAATATACAAATAACTCATACAATACTAGGAGGAAAAACAAAAAAAAATCTGATTTAAAAATGGATAGAGGATCTGAATAGACACTTTTTCCAAAGAAGATATACATATGACCAGTAGTTACATAAAGAGATGATCAACATCATTAATTATCAGGAAGATGCAAATCAAAACCTCACACCTCTTAGAGGGGCTATTAACAAACAGGCAAGAAATAACAAGTGTTGGTGAGAATGTGGAAACAGGGAGCCCTTGTGCACTTTTGGTAGGAATGTAAATTGATGCAAACACTATAGAAAAAAATATGTTGTTTTTATGTGTTTATTTATTTTTATTTATTATGAGGAAAAATATGTATGTTCACTCAAAAAATTAAAGCTAGAACTGCTATATGATCCAACATTCTATTTCTAGGTATTTATCGGAAGAAAACATAAACACTTATTTGAAAGTATATATGCTTATTGCAATCCTATCCTATCTAATAAAAGAGTAATATGCAAATTAGGCATCACTCCGTGACAAAGATGGCCGCCCCTATGACCACAAGATGGCAGTGCCCATAGCCACAAGATGGCCACCCCCATGGCCACAAGATGGCGGCACCTAGTCCGGCTCAGCCCCACCACTGAAGTGGTCAGGCCTGTTAGCCAGGCAGGTGATGGGGGAGGTGGGGGGACTGAGGGGAGGAACAGGCGATCAGAGGGGGCTGGAGATTCTCTGTCCAGGCCAGAGGCCTTTGCCAGAGGCCTCAGGCATGGGCAAGGGTGGAGCTGGTGATCAGAGGGGTGTGAGGGTTCCCTAGCCAGGCATAAGTCTTGGGCAGGGGCAAGGCCGGAGATTGCAGGGGTCTGGGCACTGGTGGAGCTGGCAAAGCAGGGATTTGGGGGTCCCCTGCCCAGGCCTGCAGCCTTGGCCAGAGGCTGCCAGTGGGGCAAGGGCAGAGCAGGCGATGGCGGAGGGTAAGATCAGAGCCGGTGATCGCAGAGGGCTGGGCTCTGTGAAGCCGGCGATCAGAGGGGTTTGGGGGTCCCCTGCCCAGGCCTATATCCTTGGCCAGAGGTTATAGGCCTGGGCAGGGGTGGAGCTGGGATTGGAGGGGCAGGGGTGGAGCCGGTGATTGGAATGAACTACAGAGGAAACACCTTTTCTGACCACTCATTGGCTAAGCTCCCTGTATGCCACTGGTAATATTCTTAGTAACTTGAATAATAAGAATCCAAAAAGGTGATCTAGGGTTTTTCTACCACACTTCTTGGGGGAAAAAAAATGAAGGTCCACTGCTGTAGGGCTAAGAAATGTCATATCCTGCCCTAGCCAGTTTGGCTCAGTGCATAATACCTCAGCCTGCTGACTGCAGGGTCTGGGTTCAATTCTGACCAAGGTCATGTACCTGGGTTGCAGGCTCCTCCCTAGCCAGGGTCCAGGTCAGGGCATATGCAGGAGGCAACCAATTAAAGTGTTCCTCTCACTTTGATGCTTCTCTCTGTTTTTCCCTTCTCTTCCACATTCTCTAAAAGATCAATGGAAGCATATCCTCAGGTGAGGATAAAAAAGAAAGAAAGAAATGTCATATCCTATGAAAGACACATCTTGAAAATGCCTAAAGAAAGTTGTCATTTATTCATGGTGAAGGGACTGGAGTCTGTGTTGCTGAAAACACTTTGGTGGCTGTGGTGACTGGCAATGGCTGCAGCAGCAGGGTGATGGGGCTGGTGACTTCCCCTGATTAGCCTGGTTGCCTCCCACAAAGGGAGGCCAGACTATGGCTTAGGCCCCCTCCCCAAGGGGATCAGGGAGGGATTAAGCCTTCAGTAGGACACCCCTTGAGGGCTCCCAATATGTGAGAGGGGCAGGCTGGGCTGAGAACCACCCCCTCGCAGTGCATGAATTTCATGCACCAGGCCCCTAGTATTATTTATAATAGCCATGATATAGCAACAACCTAAGTGTCCATAGATGGATGATTAGATAAAGAAATTGTATAGAGAGAGGTGATATCTATATATACAAAAGCCTAAATGACTGTTATGACCGAATGAACAGAATGACCGGAACAACCGGACAACCAGTCATTATGAGAGGGAAGGAGGAGAGGGGAAGGAGGGAGCCACATGGTGGTGGGGTACTGGCACAGCATTAGCATTCAGCCCAGCAATCATTGTCTCCTCTTCTGACCCCAGGCTGGGACAGAGAACGGGGGAGGGGGAGCAGTGGACGTGGCACCTTTTCCAGAGGGGCTGAGGGCCAGCTCCCTTCTCAGAGGCCATCAGCCAACTTCCCAAGGTCCCTCCCCCATGCCTTCCCCCAGCTGGCAGGCTCAGGCTGGCCCAGCCCTGATCAGCCTGACCAGCCAAGGCCTAGGGACACACCTGTGCACTGGGCCTCTAGTATAGATATAGATATGTAGAGATAGAGATAGAGATAGAGATAGAGATAGAGATAGAGATAGAGATAGAGATAGAGATAGAGATAGAGATGATAGAGATAGAAATAGAGATAGAGATAGAGATAGAGATAGAGATAAATATTTGAATATTATTCAGCCATCAAAAGAATGAAATCTTGCCATTTGCAACAGCATGGATGGATGGACCTTGAGGGCACTATGCTAAGTGAAATAAATCAGACAGAGAAAGACAATTACTGTATGATCTCTCTTAAATGTGGAATCTAAAACAACAACAGCAAGAAACAAGCTCACAGATTCAAAGAATAGATTAGTTGTTGCAAGAGTTGTGGGTGCGGGTGGTAGAAATGGGTAAACTGCTTTTGTTTGTGTTTTTCTTTTTTGGTTAAAATAAATTAAATTTTTTAAAATTTATAGAGTGATAGCATCTTCCAGAAATAATAAGTCATACATTGATTTCTACCCCCCAGGTGCTGGCACAACGTTCCTAAGACCTTATAATTAGTGGTACTACAAGAATCTTTTGTTCTACCTTTTGATCTTTGACCCTGATTCCTGACACAGAGCACCGAAGATCTTTGTAATTTCCTGATAGGAAGGTATGACACTGATCTCCTAAATCCTTTGGAATTTCCTGGGTAATGGGAATGTCTTTTGTTCTAAAGAGGTGACTCGTGGTGGATTCCTGGTTAAAGGCTGGTTACCAGAAAGACAAAGCCATGATTACAAGCTTGGAAGTTTCAGCCTTCCCCTCAATTCTCCAGAGTAGAGAAAGGAACTAGAAATGGAATTAATGACTGATCATGCCTATGTAATGAAACCTTCAAAAAATCAGAGCAATATGGGGTTCAAAGAGCTTCTGTGTTGGTGAACACATCTACGTGCTGGGAGGGTAGCACACCCCGTTCCCCAAGAGCAGAAGCTCCTGTGCTTGGGACACTGCTGGACCTCACCGTGTGTATCTCTTATCTGGCTGTTCACTCACATCTTTTAATATATCCTTTATAATAAACCAGTAAACATAACGAAATATTTTTGTTTTTATGAGCCATTTTAGTAAATTATCAAACCAAGGAGACGGTTGTGGGAACTCTCATTCATGGCCCAAGTATTAGAGATGTGTTTTGTAAGGGGGGAAGAAAGAAAACTATAATAAAATATATTCATAGAGGGTGTCCCCAAAAAATCTAGGCACACTTTGAAAGATTATAAAGTCAGTGTTTATTAACATACAGTTCATTTTCAAAATTAAAAAGAATCTACATACATAAATATTTTTTTGTCAATGCATGTTTTCAAACTGATGACCATTCTGGTCCAGGCACTGGTAATAACGCAAAGTAATGGAACCGCAAACATCAAGAATCATTTCATTCAGTACTTGTGCGCTTCAGTTTGTTAACTTTTGCTGGTTTTGTACCGTAAACTTTATCTTTTACGTATCCCCATTAAAAAAGATGTCTAGCAGCACTTTAGCACAACTTTTCTTTCTTCAAAGCTTAGTCTGGCTTCACCCATTCTTTCAAATCAGTTAAACACGAAAAGGAGTGAAAATTAACTGGGTTATCAGCTGTTAAAGCATGTACTTCCAAAACAAAGAATTCCCTCTCTTGCTCCTCTTGCTTCCCTCCTGTTTCCTTGCACTTGCTTGCTCCATGATTCTCACTAGCCTGCCCTAAAAGCCCCCTGGCCCATGGCCATGCCAACTCTACATGCAATGGGCTGCAGCTGGGAACACAAGCTAAGCCAGCCAGATGTTGGACTGGATCATGCTTCAACATGAAATAGAAACTCTGGGCAGAGGCTTTAATCCTAGCTCTGCTCGAGACAAAATGAGACTTTTTTCTGTGGAAAGACAAAGATGGGACCTTGGAATGGAACTCCCTTAATGTTTCCTCACCAATAAAGTTTTCCACAATACCTCATCCTCCTGTGGGGAGCTCAGGAAATTCTTGTCCGCCCTCCCCCGCCACACCCCTAGCAGCCCACTTCTACCAACAACATAGGGGATACAGAGAGTACCCCACAATAATAAAACCACAATAAGCAAACAAAAATTTCCAATTGGAGCCAGATTTACCTGGAGCATTTCTTTAAACTTCAATTTTTAATTTATCTTTGGCCCAAATTCTCATCATTTTGCCTAAGCAAAGAAAAGATTAACTTTTTATTTCATTTAGTTCTACTCATTTGCAAAGCCCAATTTCCAAATGTCAGACTAGAAGTGTACCAGTGTTACATAATTTTATTTATTTTTGTAGCAGTTTTGCCATGAAACAACCTAAAATGTACTGACAGTTTCATCAATATTTATGTGCCCACCTAGTCTCTTCAATATTTATATACCCAAATCAATAGAGTTCAGTATTGTATATGGTAACTACAGAGTAATTTCTGAAACAATGAAAAACCATGAAAAAAAATGATTATTGACAAATTTTAAAGAAACTATGCTACATAGCACAATACTATATATTTATTAAGCTAGGGGAAAAACATGCACAGAAGACAACAAAGTATCTTTAAGCATGCAAGAATAAATGCAGGTTTAAGAATGTATACCAGCCTGGCCAGTGTGCTCAGTGCTTGAGCGTCGACCTATGAACCAAGGAGGTGAGGTTAGATTCTGGGTCAGGGCACACGCTCAGGTTGCAAGCTCCATCCCCAGTAGGGGGCATGTGGGAGGCAGCCCTTCGATGATTCTCTGACATCATTGATGTTTCTATCTCTATCCCTCTCTTTTCCACTCTCCAAAATCAATTAAAAAAAAAACATATAAAATATTATTTTAAAAAAGAATGTATATCAAACATATTGGGGCAAAAAACAGTGATGGGAAGCATGGAAATGCAAATCAGGAATGAAATTTTTAGAAACAAATGAGTGAAACAGCTTTCTTACATGGACAAATGATACACTGAGCTATGAACTAAGGTGTTATAATTGTCAGCTCTTTTTATACTCCAGATTCAAAAAGAAATACATTAATGAAGGAACTGAATTCCAGAATATATAGAGCAACAGATTAACATACAGAACCAGAAGACTAAAGTAAGGAATTCTTCCAAAGTGCAGTCCAAAAGAAAATAAAAAACGTTAAAGAAAAATCAAAGGACATGGAAAAGAGATCACGATGATTTCAAATACCTCTTATGTAAGTTTCAGAAAGATGGAATGGAAGCAATAAAATGAGAAAACAAATAATAAAAGAAAATTTCCTAGAGCTAGAGAAAGACACTATACTTCAGATCAAAGGGCTCCCTATGCTGAATTAGGGGATGGAGGGCAGAAATTCACACCTATACTATCCTGGTGAAATTTCAGGCCACCGAGAGAGATAAGGAGAAAAATCCCAAAAAATTCCATAGAGAAAAAAACCAGACTATCTACTTTAGGGAAAAAGCATCTGTATTTTATGTAATTGAGGAGAGAGTGAGTGGTTATGGACATTCCTAAAATTTGCCTCTAGAAAAAAGCTAGGCAGTCGATGGTATTGCTAGAGGGGATGACATTAATAAGGAGCTGAGGATACTAAAATTATCACTTTCTTCATAAGGCCTCATGTTCTGACAGGAACGAGGCAATTATAATTCTGGTCCCCACTATAAATGAACTCATGCCAAAATATTCATGCACCTTTGCCCAACTTTTCATATATAATTGTTCTTAACATTTGTTTCTTGGAGGAGGCAGAGTTTATAAGATCACATTCTAATGCCTACATATACGTAACCCAACATGATTTTTGTAAATTCTAATTATATGCATAAGTTCTTATCATAAGTCCCCCATGAAGTCTCGTTTTACAGATGACGCTGAGGCCAAGGAGAGGAGACTGTTCCTGTCACACACTCGTAGGTGGCAAACAAGGCCTGACACCCAGAGCTCGTAACTTTGCACCATGTCACCCTGAGAGCTTAGCCCTGATCCTCCTATATCCTTGCGCTTAGTCTCCTTTGTGATGGAGGATATGATATGCGTGTGTGCCCTTGAAAGGGTTGGGGAAGCGTCTAGAGATTCAAAACAGAGTAAATCTCTTCATCCTCTGCAGAAATCCTCAGTCCTGGCTCAACAAGCTCACAGTGAAGAGGCAGTAAATCTGAGGTTGCTTCCAGTCACCAGAAGGCTGAGGTGTAACAGTGCTGGGAAGGCAGTTCCTTGACAATCCACATCCTGGCTTTGTTCAATGCCTGCTAATACTTGGTGGCAAAATTCTCCCTTCTATTGGGACAGAAGACAAAATGTCTGATGCCTTCATTAGTCACCACCATGACTTCCTGACCCATGTCGGTTCTCAGATCCCGGGACCTTGTGAATAAAATTTAAGCAATAACTCCAGCAATAGTTACTCTTCAAAAACAACCTCAGAGTAATCATTAAAATTCCATGGACTAGCCAAGATAGGGATGGATATATGCTTTCAAATTAAGAGACACCATTTCTTTTTAAAAATTGTTTTTAATCTACAAAAAAAGAATATGAAATTTATTCAATGTTATTTTAAAAACTTGAAATTCAAATACAAAATAGGCATTTAATGCTCATTTTCAATACTTAGTAGAGTTTCCTAAATCTATATCACATAAGCTATAGAATAAAATAGTCTTTATTCTACTCAAGGAGACTCTAGTCTCTCTAAATTTTCTTTACAGTCAACAACTTTTTTAATATAGACCAGTTTTTTTATCCTCTTTTCTTATTATCTCTATAATCAATCCCACACCACATTTCCTTCTTTATAATAGTCCTTAGAAAAAAATGGACCAGTTTTTTACACTTTTCTTATCTCTATTAGTCAATCCCAAAACACATTTTGTTCTTCATACTTATTCCTTGAAAAATCTGTTTGTTCTTTTCAGAGAATAAGACAGAAACCATGACTAATTCATAAGAGGTCAGTGAAAACCAAAATTATTTTAGGTTTTTCATTACATTTGTGCAATATCACCAATAGAGGAGGAGTTGCTTTCCAGGCAACTTTCTGGAAGAAAAATAAAAATGAGTGGGAAATACACCAAGCCTGTATAATTAAATAATTCCAATACACAATTCTCTTTTCTCCCTGGCAACTAATATACAAGTTTAAACTATGGCCAACAGATTTACAACATGAAAACTGGAATTTTATTATTAAATTATACTAGTATACAGCACAAGTCATATTAAGAGAAAAAGCTAAATATTTTTTAAAACAATCTTGTACAATGAATGTTCAGTAATCTCCCTGAAGTGACTAAAGAAAAAAGGACACTTTGCCCACTGAGAACTGTTTGTTCTATAAAAGCTGGTGAGCTTTATTTCTCACTACTAAGGGGATAAAGGAAAAAGGATGAACATTGTCTTTAAGAAAATCCAGAACACTGCCAAATTCTGCCTCCTGCTTTGGCATTCTGCCTTTGTCCTGAAAGATAATATCTTCTGTATTATAATAGCTTATGGTAAGATGAACTGTCAACAAAAGGAGAGAGGTTGGAGTAAGGGACAGAAAAATACAGCATAATGAAGGAAAATTATGAAGCCAACTGTCCCACAATAGTCTCTTAGTTTGCATGTATTTGTGCAAAAAAGAATTAAAAAACCAATTAGCCCCTTTAGCCAGATGCAGTGTCATTAGAATTCACTGACTGAAAATTCCCCTATTTTCATCAAGCAATTTGATGAGTAAGTATTAAATTAGTTTGGTCTTTCTGATGTTCTCAGACGTTAAGAAAACCTTAATATTTTAAGTGTGCTTCCAGTGATGAAAATTTCTCCTGTGTGGTTTTAGAAAATCATTAAAATTATCATTGCGTTTGCTAATCCTTTCACACTTGCCAAAACAAATATTTTCAAAGAAAGGCTCTATTTTATCATAAACATTTTCAGCTTGATGTAGCAAAGGTAATAGTACCTCTCTAGGGCAGTCATCTACCAAACTATGCAAGCAGATGAGTTTTTTTTCAGACTTGAAAGAAAAATCCCAACAAATATAGGATGTGGGGTGAAGGGAGGCGGAAGACAAAGGCAAGGATCTGATGGATCTGTTTTCTTTGCATTTTCTCACTTCCTTGTTTGTTGTATTGCACAAACCCTATTGAATAGCAAGATTTGGCTTCTTATGAGTGATACCTAATAAAGAAGCATGTTAACTTTTTCAAGTCCATAAATTCCTTTTAAATGTTCACAGAATTTTACAATTTAATGAAAAAGTATTTACAAACATAACTTGTATAATTGTATTATTAAATTATTCTTAACTATTACTAAAACAATTCAGTGGTACTGAATACAAAATACTTAGGATTTACTGGGGTGTTTTGTGTTGGTTTTTTTTAGCTACATTTACTAAATGTATGAGCTGAAAGGAATCTTAGCAATTATCCAGTATAATTTTTTTGGTCTACATTTCTGTTTAACTTTCTTCAAAGAAAGCCAGTGTGTTTTTCTTTTTACTTTAGGATTATGTTAAAGAAGAGGACTTTTTTTTTCAGAAACAATAAATAGATGTTAACTTCTGTAAAAAAGAAAAGAACATTAAGGAAAAAGGGAATTGAAGGGTATGGTACACTATGGGAAAGACATTACAGGGCATAAAGTAATTTCTAATGGAAAGAAGACAGATGGGAGGCAGGGGCAGAATGGAGGGGGTCAATGGGGAAAAGGAGGATATCTGCAATACTTTCAACAATAAAAATAAATTTTATAAAAAGATCTTCAAAATTAAAAAAAAACATACAAGAAAACCCTAAAAAAGAAAATGGAAGAAAGAAGGCATATGGGTCTGTTAGATCACCTTTTGGTTTTCTCTGATTTCCTGAGTATTTTGTGAGATGGCCAGTTTTACACAGCATAGAGTCAAGTAAAAGTAGAGCTGAAGTAATTTGCCAGATTGAGAGATGGGTGTGACATAAAGTCCCCTGATCCTGGTTCTAGCCTGTCTGATAACTGGGAATGCTTCAATGGAGATTATAATTCACTGAACGAACAAGTGAGAAACAAGGAGAAAACAGGTAAGAGCTCTATAGTAGGAGGGATTATGGCTATTGCCTCCACTTATTTTTTTTTTAATTCTTCATTTGAGAGAGTGTGTGTGTGTGTCAACTAATAGAAATGAAATCACTTGGAAGTGATTTTAAATGCTATATTATCATAAATCTAATCTCCAACATTCTCCATAAGGGATCATACAGTGACAGAGAAGTGAGTTCTTTTGTGAGATAGTCTATTTCCTTTTTGTAAACAGCAGCCATTGTTCCTAATACTGCTATCCAGAGTCTCAACCTCAAAATAAATTCCTTATCTTTTCCTATCCATCTCCCATAACAAAACAACAAACCCTCCTTCCTAACATTGTTACATCGGTTAATGATATAAGCATTTTGTCAAACTCAAAAATTGTCTTCCCTTACATCTGAAGTTCCAATCAATTACCAAGCTATACTGATTCCATTTTTTAATCTGTAACTTCTATCCCTACCATAGAGCTTATACATGCCATCACTTCTGCTGCATACTACTTACTCATCATAAAGGCCAACCTAATACAATATGGGGGAAATTTTACAAGGCCAGGAATATCAGGAAGGCACATTGAGGACCATAATGGATGCTGCCTACTACACGATGTGACAGTAAAGAGGACCACTGACAGTGTTAGGATCCCTGAAGAAGAGAGTTCTTTCTTGATAGGTCTAGCAGGACAGATATGACCTAATTGGCTCAGTTTAGATGTATGCCCATCCATGGACCAATAAGTATGACCAGAGGCATGGACTGCTTTATTAGCAGATCAGGGCCAGGTGCCTCGCTGTGGTTCTTGAAAAGCGATCCTGTCATGTCCACCTGAACCACCGAATCAGGAAGGAGAGAATATTGAGCGGGAAAAGTACATATGTCCTCTGTTCTACTTTGCACTTCGACTGCTTTATTAGTCTTAGAAATGTCCTTATCCCGTCTCTTTGCCTTCCTTTTCAAATGACATATGCTAACGAATTATTCTTCCTAAAGCTCTACTTGGATTAAGACTTTTCTTTGATCAAAATCTTGCCCAAATAACCTTCCACTGATAACAAAATAAGTCCTTTAACCTAGGCCTTCACTCATTTCCACAATCTGATCCTAAACTCCTTTCCTAATCCAATTTACAATGTTCACCTCCCTGACAAACCAATTTACTCACTCTTCTTCCAAAATGGCCTTGATTCCACTGCCTGTTTCACACTGTTTACATTCTTTACTCTCCAAGAATGTTTTTCTTTCTTCTTTTGTTTTTCAAAGAACAACTTACTTTCATATAACTTTCTATAGTCAGCCCAGCCCAAAAGAACTCCTCTCTCTTTTCTCATGGTAATATTTTTATTGTATCATTCTTTGACAAGTATGATGTACTGTTTTACTCTATGAATAATTCCTATTTCAGTAAGTTACACATATTATCTACTTGTATTGACTTATCCATATTTCAAACTTCTTTTTTTTTTATTCCTCATTGATTTTTTTAGAGAGAGAGAAAAGGGGTGGGGGAGAGAGAAACATCAATGTGAGAGAGAAACATCGATCAGTTGCCTCCCATACATGCCCTAATCAGGGATTGAACCTGGAACCTAGGTATGTGCCTTAACTGGGAATCAAGCATGCAAACTTTTGATGTACAGGACAAAAGCTCTAACCAACTGAGCCATTCAGTGAGGCAGACTGCAAACTTCTTAAAGACAAAGATTATAGCTTGTATTTCTTTTCATCCCAAGTAAAACTTAGCTTGCAATTAATAAACATTTATTCACTTGATTTTGATTATATACCTTTGAGTAATTTATGATATAAATGTCTTTAATCCAATTTAGAAATTCTACTTTCTGACCAATGTGCATATTAATGGAAATTGCCCAGTATCCACTGACTCTAACCACTATACCGTGACACTCATATGTATTTTTTTAAAATTTCTCCAACACACTAGCTTTAACCAAAGCCCACACTGGAGGAAGGGCTGTTCAGTAATTAGAAAGATACTCCAGTTCTAAAAAGCTACCTACAACAATTAGATTCACCACTTATTCACTTTTAAATGAGCCTTTTGGTACCAAAGTACAGCTGATGCAGATTGCTTCTAAGAATCCATTTCTGAAAGAATTTGGCTGTTTATGTCTTTGGCCAGAATTACTTGAAATTTGGCTTGCAGTCTCTATTTTGGTTTCCTCGTAGAAATGTGTGCCCATAGTATTTCTTCCTGCAAACATGTCTCGCCAAAAGGAAACCCTCACGACTCCATGAGGGCATGAGAGCTCTCCCAGGTAGACTTGGCGTGTAGTCTAAATGAAATGAAGGTATCTATCAATGCATCTTCATCAGGTATCTACTAAGACACTGTTCTGGATAAAAACACTGGATAAACACTATGGTATGTGTTACAGATATACAAAATCATCCAGAGGCTACTTTGAAAGATCAGCATTACAAAACAGTATGCATGCTCTATGTCAATAAGAAGGATAATAAGAGCTATGCATAATTAGAGGAGAGGGAGTTTTGTGTGGGCTGGGAGAACTCAAAAAAGTTTTCATAAAGGATAGGGATCTAACCAGTGGATCCCTTACTAGAGGTGAATCATTTCGTAGAGTCCCACTAGGAGAGAGGACTACAGATGACATATTCTCGGCCAATAGGGTGTAAGAAGAGAGCTTACATGGGGTCATGATAAGTAAAAAAGCTAAAAAAAAAAGGTAGGTAATTTGGAAATACTGTACACTAGAGTTCTAATAGTCTGTATTGTATCCTATAGGTAATAAAAATTTTTGAAAGTTTTAGAGCATCTGCAAAATAGTATCTAAACTAATAAAAGCAAAATATTAAAATTAACCGTTTCTCCGAGACAGGGTAAGCCACGCCCACCAGCCAATCAGAGCGGCTGTATGCAAATTAGCCCAGCCAACATGGCGGCCGCCACTCACGGACCTGAGTAAACAGCCCTTTCCATTGCGGCAGGAGCGAAAGTGAAGCTGTGCCCCTCAGCTCAGCTCCAATTAAACTGCCTCTAGCGAAACACAGCTTTTTGAAACATTGTAACAATCATAGAATCCTCCGGAGCTGAAGGAAAGAGCAGCTCCGGCCTAACCAGTAAAGTAACAATTGTTTCATTATAGACGCTG
>PVJC01005234.1:0-37500 GCA_004026665.1 Murina feae
GATTATTTAGTCAACATAAACAAGCTTGTGAGATGGGTAATGTTAATCCTAGACTAAAACTGAGAAAATACAGTTACAGGGAATCTAATGAAGTTTCCCAAGCCTTCATGGGTAGGAAATGGGCAGCACTCTAACAGTATTGATGAGCTCAACCTCACATCAGCGACAGAGCCAGCAGAATCCCAGTATTAGTTGCACTCTTACTAGTTGCTGTGACATTTGCAAGGGATTTTTCCTCTCAAAGCCAAGTTCTCCATGAGAAATGTGCCAGCCTATTATTGTTTAAACCAGATAATAAGCTGTTGCATATAAAGTGCTTAGCAAAGCATCTCTCTCTGGAGAATATGCTCAATAAATGTTACTGGCTATTGTTAAAGTAATAGATTCAATATGTAAATCCCCTTTCTTGTGCCTTCCTAACCTTGGATCTTTAAATATGCAAATGTTAGTGCTGTCTTATTCTATTATCTTTCTGTGACATTCATAGCATCTGCTAATTGGGGTATTGGAATCAAGGGGAACACTATGTAAAATATATAATTGTCTAACCACTAAGCTGTACACCCAAAATCAATGCATAATGAATAATTTAAAATAATGATAATAAAATAAATAAAAATAGAAGCTCTCCTGTAAATAGATACACTTTAATTGGGTCCTGAATTATAAAACAGAGCAAAGGAAGCAAACCAATGAACCTAAAAAGCAATTTTAAAATAGATTTTGGAAACAAGTGAAAATATTTAATGTGTATTGTGTATTATATAATAATATAAAGTTAGTTTTCTTATTGTGATAATGATATTTAGTTGTACAGGGAAATGTTGAGGCTATAAATGATAAATTACCCATGACTGAAGGTACACACACACACACACAGAGCTGGGGGGGGGGGGAGAGAACATGTGAATGAGATAAAACATTAATAATTAGTAAATATAGTGAAGTCAAGTTAAAGTGTTCATTTTATAATTCTTTCAACCTCTCCATGTATGAGAATATTGACAAACTAAAAATAGGTGAAGAAGTGTTTTAAAACTTTTCTTAAAATAAGTAGTGAAATTTTTGCCTGAAGTTTACTTCTCAATTTTTATATTTATATTTATAGTACATGTTTGCTGACATAGAAATGCTTGAAAATTATTAAGATTATTTTTCTTTATTTAATAACATTTAATTTTGTGCTTGATGTTGAAATGGCAAGGTGAAAATGGCAACGTTTGTAAAAAGCTGCCTGTGACTCGCACTTATTAACTTATCTCCATCTTAGCCCCTTTCTTTAACTTTTCTAGCTAGACTTGAATTGTTAAAAGTTCTATCATTTAGTTTAAAGGAGATGAGATTTCATCAAGTTTATGAAAAGCTTTTTCTTTTGAGTTATCATAACACATACATGATGAATGTCATCATCAAGGACAGTTATTTGCAAAAAGTTAAAATAAATCTTCTGTCTCCAAACTTGTCCACTTTCTGTACTCTCAAATAGTTCAATTCAATGAACTTGTAAATTGAGCTAGACAGATATTAAATAACTAAGAACAATAAAATGAAAATGCAACTCACCTTTCCTGTTTTTATGAGCATCTTTCAACAAAAAAGATAATACAATATTTATGTCTAGGTACATAGAAGTAATTTTAAAGATTGCTAGCTTTGTATGCAGGCAGCTAATTATTGATTAGTAAGCCTTGCTCATTATAAAAAAACTGTTATCTATTATAGTGGTTTAAGACAATATAATAAAGGAAATGTTAATAATGTGTATTAATGCATTTCACACACAAAAAAAAGTTACAATCAGAACTGTGAAAAAGTACACACTATTATTTCACACCAGCTAGTCATTTTTAACAACAACAACAAAAACAACAATGCAGAGTCAAATAATAATTACAAAAAGGTGAAGTGGGTCAAAATCCTCATTTCTAGATTTGACGCCTGATAATACCACCATAAGGTAACATAATTCAGGTTATGGGTTGTTCTAGTGGTCAATGGAGAAAAAATAAAGAAGGCTTTGGGGAAATGTTGCAATGAAGGAACTATAGCTCAGATAATGCATCATCAAGATATATTCCTTCATTGCACCTGGTTATGTGTGTGTTTGTGTGCACTGGCTATGTAGTTCATACTTAGAGAAATCTAAGCTCTCATTTAAAACTGCTTCTTATGGAATCTCAGGCACACAAAGCACCTTAACAGTAAAATGAAGATCAGAAATGGTCCTGGGTACTCCTGTCTATCCCTTTGTTCTTCACAACTCTGCTGTATAATGAAGGGGATTATTACTAAGCTGATAACTCCCAAATTAGCTAATAAGTTTAGGTTAACTGTGACAATATTGATTCTGTAAGAATATGTAATACTAGGGGCCAGGTGCATAAAAATTTGTGCACTCGGCGAGGGGAAGAAGGGGTCCCTCATCCTGGCCTGTGCCCTCTCACAGTCCAGGACCCCTGAGGGGGGATGTCCACCTGCTGCCATGCATGGCCAGCCTGGGTGAGGGGCTGAAGGCTGTTTTCAGGCTGGCCACAGGCCCCTCAGGGTTCGTGCACTGGAGGGTGGGATGGCTGGTGAGTACAGGCGTGGACATTCCCAGCTGGGTGGCCTACCATTGCACATACCTGGTGGGCCTCCACCGCTGAGGGGCAGGCCAGGGGGTGGCAGGCCAGGGGGTGGATGCTGGTGCATGGTCCCTTGGGGGGGCCTTGCTGCTGAGCGGACACACCGGGGGTGAAACCAGGCATACATTCGCACACGCCCCACGGAGGCCTCCAGGGTGGAGCCAGGTGGCTAGACCTGTGGCAGACACTCTGCACAGGGGCAGAGGATGCTCCGGCATGACCCCGAGGGGGTACCCCCCTCAAGCCCCCGCCACTGAGCCTCTGAGGTCCTGTGGGCCCAATTGCTCTATTCCCAGGCCTCACAGGGCCAGGCCGGGCTGCCCGGCTCCCGGCCTTGCAGCTACTCACCGCCCTCTGGAACCACCGCGGGCGCGATTGTTCTATTGCCAGCCCCAGACTAAGGGCCGGACAGGCTCCCACCTGAGGCTGCCCAGAACCAACCACTGGTGCGATCTCTCTATTGCCAGCCCTGGCCGCAGTACCAGAGGCCTGGACGGCCTTCCGGCCCTGCAGCTGCCCGCCACTGCCCGGAACCAACTGCAGGAGCACGCGAGGACGGACGCCAGGCTTCTGCCCTCGTATGCCCCAGCGCGATCGCTCCGTTGCTGGCTCCGGCTGCAGGGCTGGGGGCCTGGGCAGCAGCCCAGCCCTGTAGCCGCCCGCCACTGCCCAGAACCAACCGCGGGAGCACGTGAGGGCGGAGGCCAGGCTTCCGCCCTCACGTGCCCGGGCCTCCGCCATCTTGGCTAGGCTAATTTGCATACCATTGTTCTGATTGGCTGTTGGGCGTCCCGAAGAAACGGTTAATTTTACTATTCCGCTTTTATTAGTTTAGATTGCTGGTCACAAAAAGAGGCCTGGTCATGTCTACAAGCATGACATATATTTATATTTATGGTCCTTTGGAGAATCTTGCTGTTCTCCCGTTTTCATTTTACTCTATCCGTAGGCTCATACTTTCAGAAGAAGAGCATAAACTAGACCCCATTGCCTGACACAAAACCATATTTTTATTGACTCTGTCAAGGGAGTCTAAGCATCACTCTAAGAAAAATCTGAGCATACGTTTAATGCGTGCTGCCAAAATCACTCTGTCTCGTACACATACACTGAATTCTTCTGTTGCTCCTTTCATAAAATCTAGATTTTTCTAAATTCTTTATACCAAAAAAGTCTAGTCAATGCAATTTCTGTGACTATGCTAGATGAAGTCAACAGGCCATCCAACCCAAAAGAGGAAAAATCATATTTAGCTAGATGGGCATAAGCAGCATTTCCTAGCTTTGAGTTCTGCTTGTTATGCCACCAACATTGACTCCTCTGTGTTTAAGTTTTCTTATCCATTCAACGGGGCTAATAGTGATGCTTACCTTTTGGGGTCACAATAAGAATTAAATAGTCAGTTTCTCAGCGATCAGGCAGTGCCTGGCACCTAGCATTTTCTCTGGAGGTGATGACTTTTATTGCTATTGGGTAGACATTAATCCACAGGACATTTAGATCTAAGAGGAAATGAAAATCTGCCTGCTCTTGCCAGGGTCTTCT
Source organism: Murina feae (assembly GCA_004026665.1). Taxonomy (NCBI): domain Eukaryota; kingdom Metazoa; phylum Chordata; class Mammalia; order Chiroptera; family Vespertilionidae; genus Murina; species Murina feae. The sequence continues at coordinate 4,170 of PVJC01005234.1, forward strand.
CATCAGGAGCTGGACCCCTGCCTTTCTAGTAACTCATTTGTTGGCTAGGCTACGAATCGGAGGTGAGCTGGAGGAGCCCATAGAACCACAGCATTGCCATTGTTCTTATTTCAAGTGCCATTCCCCTGGAAGATAAAACTTATTCCTGCCTACAAAATTAAATGCCAGTCCCGGCTAAGGATGAACTTGTCTGCCCTCTGGACATTTTGATTTGCGCGATTACATTTTCCCTTCAGGAGCAAGGATTATAGCCAATTTTTTTTTGTTGTTCTGACTCCTTTCTTCTTCCTTACTAGCCTACTCCAGTGAGAGTCTGGCACTCTTTTTGGTTTAACTAGTCTAAAATGAAAGAGCTTAGCCTGGCCAGCTTGGTTCAGTGGATAGAGCAGTGGATAGAGTGTTGGCCCACAGGTTGAAGGGACCCGGGTTTGGTTCCAGTCAAGGGCACCTACCTAGGTTGCAAGCTTGATCCCTAGCCCCGGTCTGGGTGCGTGTGGGAGGCAAGCAATCAATGTGTATCTCTCACATTGATGTTTCTCTCTGTATCTCTCCCCCTCCCTTCCACTCTCTCTAAAAAGTCAATGAGAAAAAATAAAATAAAATAATAAATAAAATGAAATAAAGTGAGAGAGCCTGAACGTTTACCTTAAAACCTTCTGAACTTTAACATAGCTTTATTAGCGACACCACAGAGTGCTGTACAAACCCAAATCCGCCATTTACCACACCAAAAGTCTAGTGAAATTTGTTTAGGCCAAAAGGTAGGTTCTCATTACCCAGAGCACCAGCCTGCCCCCAGCTTCTTCAAAGTGCAAATGTGCAAAGTAATTTTAATATTATCATTTTTATATGTGCCAAGTTGAAACCGTAAAGACTGGACTAGGGAGAGAAAATGGCTGTCATAACACAAATCATGACAAGCTAATGTGGCATAAGTAGAAAGATTAATAATGTGATAGATATGGACACCTTAGCCATATTCACACAGCCAAGGGTCGTTTTGGTCTGTCGCTGCTAAGGCTCTGAATTGGGTTCTTCACAGCTTATGTTTTTACTCAACATTTCAAAACTTGCATTGGATCTGTTCCTGGGCTCTGTCTCTGTCCTCTTAACATAAAAATAAAGATATCCAGGAAACTGAAACAAAATCAAAAAGATTAACCACCACTCCCTTCCTGCCTAAATTGGGCAAAGGATAGTTACATTTTTCTAAGGAATACTCAGATTTTATTATTTTATTTTTCAATTACAGTATCCCTTTAAATTGTTTTGTATGAGTTTCGGGTGTCCTGCATAGTGGTTAGATAATTATGTACTTTACAAAACGTTCCCCCATGTTATTTCCAGTACTCGCCTGGCACCGTACATAGTTATTATGATATTATGGACTATGGTCCCTGTGCTGTACTTTTCATCCCGTGACTATTCTGTAACTGCCCATTTGTGCTTCTCAATCCCTCACCTTTTCACCCAGCCCCCCAGCCCCTACCCTCTGGCAACCATCAGTCTAAGGAACCCTCAGAATTTCAAGAGACTCATTCCTCTGTGGCGCTGAAGTGAACTGGCAGATGTACCTTTTCAGCCAATAAAACCAACTCACCCTATTTCTCTCTAGGAAACCCTAATCAATCTCCCTCTACCACCACTGTCATTAAAAAAAGAGATATTCATTATCAGGGCGGTACTGTGTCCACTTCTGTCATTCTTCTTTTGAGTTATTTGCCTAAATAAAATTTGGATTTCAGAAAATTGATTCCTAGGTTTCTCACAAAAGATCGGTTCTTTGTTTGAGGTGGGGAGGAGTCTGTGGCCCTGACCTCCGCTCATGTCAGCGGAGTCCGATGCTTCCTGGGTCAGATGGAAAGAATTTCTCCCTCATTTAGCATTCATGTCTCAGCTAAAAACTGTGACTTGACCATTGTGGGAAAACAGGTTTGTAATTATGGTTCTTGGAGGAAATTTATTATCAAAATATCATAGATATAGAGTAAATGGAAGCTCAGAGAAGGCTTGAACCTAGTTCCAGTACAATCCCTAGCGGTACCAGGGCATTAGCCTCAATGGCTTCACAGTGAACACTCAGGAATGTACCCATTGTCAGACAGGCAAGGGGCCATGGTTACCTAGTACGGTTGGACAGGGCTAAGGGGCTAGAGCAGCTCATTGAGAATGGCAAAGGGAGGAAGTCAACTCTGGCTTATTACACTGATGAAAGGCCTTAGGTGATCAGGAAACTAAAATGATTCCTGAGAGTTTGAGTTTTCTAAGATGACTATCTCCATATAAAACAAAGGCAGAGAGGCAAATAATACCAATAGTGATGACAAAACCCAGATCTTTCAATGTAATGGTTACATTTTTCTAATAATTATTGCCATTTTCTGAGCCCAGACACACATGTAATCATCCCATCAAGGTGTTCACACAGATTCTAGGGCTAATGTTCATTTGAAAATATTTATAACTCTACATTCCAGGCATATCGAATGCAACCCAGTTATTACAGAATATCTAAATGTCATATTTCTAGATTTTAATATTGATATTCCCATTAACATAAGTCCTTTTGGGTCAGGGCAGGGTTGGGCAGTAGAAGGTGGTGAGTGAGTAGAAACGAGGACGTGTTTTTTTCTCAAGTTCTTGGCTGCAATATAACTTTATTGCTGAAATGCTTGACATTTCATAAGCTACCCATTAGAGTCCAATACCTTTCACACAAAATATTTTTTCTTCTTTTGAAACTGTTACCTTTACTAAGGTTATGTCTGTGCTTTCTGTACCGACTTATTGCAGAAATGCTTTTTCTTCTGCTCATTTGACTTCCCAGAGCCTGCAAAGCATCTGAGCTGTGATCTCTTAGCAGCTTCATGACCTGAAGAAAAGGGGCCTGGCTAAGTGGCCTTTGAGTTCCCGTCCCGTCCTGGCATTCTCTCACTCACCTAGCATTAATTGGAGACCTGTAAGCATTTCCCACATAAAAACTCCACAAAGCAGCAGTGGTTTTTCTTAGATTATTTTATAACATTTCTATCATCCTGGCTCATCTTTAGCATATATATATATCCCTTTTTGTCATTCAAAGTTTCTTTTACAGTAGATAAAAAAAAGGAAATATTAAATGACTTTTCAAAAGCTACAAGGAGCCCAGCTGGTGTTGCTCGGTGGTTGAGCATCAACCTATGAACCAGGAGATCACGGTTTGATTCCAAGTCAGGGCATATGCCCAGGACTGTGGGCTTGAGCCCTAGTAGGGGCATGCAGGAGGCAGCTAATCAATGATTCTTTCTCATCATTGATGTTTCTCTCTCTCTCTCTCTCTCTCTCTCTCTCTCTCTCTCTCTCTCTCTCTTCCTCTCTGAAATCAATAAAAATATATTTTAAAAAATAAAGCTATGACAATGAACCCAAAACAGAGTTTGCATCTCACAGAAGTGTAGTTCTTTTTTCCTTGGTTGTGTTTGACATAGTAGATGGGGTTTCACCCAAAAGCATGTGATAAGTGCCTGGGCAGAGGGAGAACATTCCCAGGAGGTACCGGGGTTGGGTTTCATATAACGTATTAGAACTTGATGACATCTTTCACTCACTGTAATATATTTTCCATAAAAGATGCTTCTGAACACATCTTAAGTGTCCAGGCTCATGTGTACAAATGTTTTATTTATGATGGAAAGCAATAGCAACATAGCAGGTTCTAGTCATTGATGCTCTGAACAGTAGTCCAGAGTTTTTGATTAACAAGTAGTAGAGCAGTGTAGGATAATTTTGCTCCTAAATAAGTATACTTGGAAATGAGGCAGAAGTAATTCATGTTATTAAAGTTACATTAAGTGAAAAAGTGTAAGACATTCACAGTTAGAACCTTTAGTTTATTGTATTAAAGTTAAGTTGCTTGCATATGGAGTGAATTCTATTCAAAGTTGCTCAGTTCTCCACTGGAATCTACTTTGACTGTAAAAGGTCAAGGGAAAGGGTGCTCCATAATATTGACCCTTCCCCTCACAGACACACATATTGGAAGTTTGTAAGCTGTATTTGATTATGTTCATATATTATATGCTCTACTGAATTTATGGCATATAAATAATTTATATGCACATATTATGAAATGCAAATATCTGTGAAAAACAAACACCAATTAAAATAACTACAACACAGCAAAAAAAAATTAAAATAAATTCATTATAGTCCATGTTATACTTCTAAAACCAAGACTAACCTTTCGCTCCAGAAAATGTTACCTTGATAAAATTCTAAAAATGTTTATTAATAAATAAAAATCCTCTTACCTTTCTATGCATTTCCAAAGAAATAATTCAAGGCTTTTCCTCCAGTAGCCCCTGTAATTAAGTCAGAATAGCTTACTTATTCTAGCAAATGATTGTCACAACACAGAATGTCACAATCAGTAACAAACAAACTACTTTATGAATCCTTTTATTTATTGCAGTGATCTATGTTGGTCTTAACTCTGATTCCCCAGTCACAGATCCTGAGGTGAGGATTCATAAACAAGTGCTTACTGAAGAAACGCGTCCACAAAGAACTAAAAGGTAAATGAAGAAAACAGGGCAAGAAGGGAAAGAAGCCAAACCAGTGTGACTTTCCAAGTCCCCATCTCAATCCATGCCCAAGGGGTGCTCTGGAGTGCCAGCGGTACCTCGGAGACCGGTCCTCCTAGAAGCAAGGGGGCAGGATTTCCCTTCTTTTGCACCTGCTTGCAAGGCCGCAGTTAACTCCCAGGCGCTTTGTGGAAAAACTAGTCCCAGTGGCCAAAGAGCAGGATATGGGAATTACATGGAAGCTAGAGGTGGGACCCAAAGAAACAGCAAAAGGGATGTAAGAGCCACTGTCGGTGGTTCTCAACCTGTGGGGGGGTCGGACGACCCTTTCACAGGGATCACCTAAATACATCCTGCATCTCAGATATTTACATTATGACTCATAACAGTAGCAACATTACAGTTGTGAAGTAGCAACGAAAATAATTTTACGGTTGAGTGTCACCACAGCATGAGGAACTGTATTAAAGGGTCGCGGCATTAGGAAGGTTGAGAACCACTGCTAGGTGGTTCAGTAGCCACTACACACACATTTTGTACAGGTGGTCCTATTTTGATCAAAGTTATACTCTCCAAAATTAAGGTGACGGGGGGGGGGGGGGATGGTAGGTGATGTCTTTATTTTTTTTTACTTAAAATATTACAAAGAGTAGTACATATGTCTCTTTCAAAAAATCGGAACTTTTTTAAAACACCGCGGGACGCGGGACAAATTGTTAAAAACCGGGACTGTCCCGCCAAAAGCAGGACGTCTGGCCACCTTATCCAAAATGATAAATACATCCATATTAAGATAACGCAATTAATTGTCCCCAGCATTTCCAAGAAAATACAAAGAAGAAAACTAGACAATATTCCAATAAAACTAGAACAATTAATTAAACAAGACCTCCTTAACAGAGTTGTCTACACCAAGGGCCACAGGAAAGAGAGGAAAAACCCCTGGGATTTTCAACAAGGACCGAGGGCAGGGAATTATTTTTAAAAAACTCCAGAACAGCTCTAAACAAGGTCTGGCCTCCGAGGAAGCTTGTTTAGTAGCTTAGGCTGTCGCTGCAATGACCTTCACCTGTTGGCGTATTAGCCGCGCCTCAAGGACAGGAGGAGCCTGCAGCTGAAGTACATGTCCTTGACTTGAATCCAACCGGAGGCCATATAGGTCCATGCTCTACCCGCTGAACCAGACCGGCTAGGGCAAGGGTATTTTTGAGACCTTTGTTCTTCACTTTAATTTGGGTTGGGAACATATAGGCACATTTTTCCTGATCCCTAAGCCTGGATAGCAATGGGTTAAAAGGTGAAGAATAAAAACAACCCTATCATTTCCCAACTGCCGTCTTATCTGCAAGGCAAGAAAAATAAGTTTAAATTACATCTTGCATGTATTTAACGAGCATCATTTAAAGCTGTGCTCCGCCCACGATGCTGTGCTGGCAGCAGTGGGCACAGCTCTGCCCTCCCACGGGAGGCAGTGGGAGTGACTGTTATGTAAGTCACTGTGCAAACTGCAAGTCAACCCCTACTCAGGCAGTGTGGTTCAGTGGATAGAGCTTCACCTGCAGACCGAAGGGTGCAGGGCTTGCTTCCTGTCAAGGGTACATACTTGGTTGCAGGCTTCTCCCTGTCCTGGGCTCCTGCCAGAGGCAACCAAAGGATGTGTCCCTCTCCCTTGGACATTTCTCTGTCTTTCCCTCTCTCTTCCACTCTCTCTAAAAATCAATGGAAAAGTATCCTCCGGTGAGGATTAAAAGAAAATTTGCAAGTCAATATGTTGTGGGAGTGCAGAAGGTGGAGCAATCAGTTCTGACCTGGGGGATAAAGGGAGGTTCTCTCTTTCTCCTTTTGGTATCCGTGATCGATCTGGTATTCAGAGTTATTTCCCAGCCTAATGTTTTTCAGTTAACTTTGTTTTTAAGGAGCTTTACTGAGTGATGTTTGACACACAGTCAGCCAGCCATATTTTTTAACATACAATTTGACAGAGTGTGTGTGTGTGTGTAGCCGGGGGTGGGGGGGGGGAGGGGGTTGAGGGTGGTGAGTGCTCTATAGGCCTATGATTAAGTCTCACTCTTTTAGGAAGTCTGACTCCGGACTGTGACTTCAGGAATGTTTCTCACCCCCCTGCTTAGGTGGAACAGGGTGCCTAGACTGGGCTGGCGTTGGTATATTTTTCTTCTCCCACTCTGGAAAGGTCAGATCTAGCTGGAGAGCATTTGTCTTCCCTCATGTCCAGGAGGCTGGGATAATACTCGAACAGGTGAACATCATTGCAGGGACAGCCTAATCTACTAAATAAGTTTCCTACGCGGTCAGACCTTGTTTAGAACTGCTCTGGCGTTTTTCAAGATGGTTCCCTGCCCTCGGTCCTTGCTGAAAACCTCAGGGGTTTTCCTTTCTTTCCTGTGGCCCTTGGTCAAAGTTTCAGAGGTGAAGTTCACCATCTTGTGGGGACCCCTCCCATGACCAGGTCCCCCACAGAGTAATCCCTGCGGAGCCTCCAGCCATGCGTCAGTGTCATTAGAGGGACTGTTTTCCTGGCCCTGCTCTTCGGTCCTGGGCCTGAGGCGGTTTTGCTCAAGGTCCTCAGCTCCGGTAAGTTGTGACTCCATTTCCACTCCCAGTCTAACCAAAAGTTTGTCACTTGTGTTCACATTATGTATTTTTAGATTTACGCCTGAGCGTTCCGTTTTTGTTACGATTCTAAAGGGTATATTGTAACTTCAAACTTCATTGTTTCTTTCTGGGTTATAAGATAGCAATTGACTTTTGTATGTTGAACTCGTAGCCTTTGATTTTGTTGTATTTGCACATTCTAGGAGTGTTTTTTTAATTACAAATTTGTCAGTTTTCTGTATAAACAAGTAACTCATCTGCACATAACACAAGTTTTGCTTCTTAAAAAAAAAAAGCTATATACTTTTATTCCTTGTTCCTGGCCTATAATAATTAGGATTTCCAGTATGAAGTTGAATAGTAATGAGAAAGCATATCCTTTCATTACTTTCACTCTCAGCAGGAAAGCGTCCAGTTTTTCACCATTAAGTATGTGAGCCATTGCGGTTTTGTGTATGTTCTTGAACAAATTGAGGAGGATCCCCCTACTCCTACTTTGCTAAGAAACGTTATCAGGAATAGGTCTGGCTTTTGTCAAATGCTTATCCTCCATTAACTGAATGGGCATGCGACTTCTAAAAAAAAATGACCTTTAGTAATTTACTGGTTACTAGCGAAACACTTGTTTCCTATGTCAAACAAGTCTTGCCTAGCAGAGTAAATCTCACTTGTCCAAGGTAAATAATTCTCTTTATCAGTTACTGGATTGGCTTTGTGAATACTTTGCTGAGGATTCCTCTATCTAGATTCATGAAGATGTTGCTCTGTAGTTTCGCTTCCTTGTTCTGCATCTGTGGTCGGAGACCATCTGTGAGGCAGGACAATCAAATGAAGTGGAATAAAGCGATGCCTGCCTGTATGGTTTTCCTCCAGCCCCCCATTTTCTCCCCTAGTTCCGGCATCCCCTATCAAACACTTTGAAGCTCTGATCTGTTTACTGTGTGGTGTTTGTGTTTGTTTGTTTTTTATGAGATGGAAAATCTGGAGGAGACTGAAGGGAGGAGAATTTCCTCCTTGTAGCTGGGATAAGGTTCTGGCAAAGTCTTTCTTCCCACGGGAGAGTAGCCCTTATGTGTGGAAAAGGCTTTGGGTGTATTTCAGAATTATTGCTCATCCCTCTTTATGCCTGAGCAATTAGGGAATCTGAGAACCTGGTGTGGTTGGAGCTGAAATTGCAGCTTCCAGTCGGTTTGATCCTGCTAATCCATGCATTTCATTAAATCACCACTTACGCCTTCCTACCAGTTATGGCTCTGGGTCTTCGGTTCCGGTTAACAGTATTCAGCTGTGTCTGTGGCTGTACCTGTGTTTATATTTTGGTGTGGCTATTTGCTCTGCATCCTCAGGTCTCTGATAGATCCAATAAAAGCCAGCAATTTTCACTGTGCCTGGCTTTTTCTTGCTGTAAAGAAAGAAATGACAACTGCCAAACTCTGTGTCAGAGCTGACACTGGAATTCTCTCTCCAGTGTATTTTTCATGCCAAATGCAGTTTTTATCTCTCAGAGTTCAATTTCAGTGTCTTCTATATATGTCTCCAGCTTTTTTAAAAAAATAGACTTCAATGTTGAACATACTGAACATGTAGAATACAGCTATAACGTTTAATGTCATTGTCTACCTGCTTAAGAGCTGTGATATTTCTGGGTTGGTATGGATGGACTGGTTTTTCTTATTATAAGCCACAATTTTCCTGCCTCGTTATTCTGTTTGATTATTTTTGATCGGATGGGAGATATTATGAATTTGACTTTGTTACATAATGGGCATTTTTTTTTTTTTTTTTGGTATTCTATACATATTCTTGAGTATTTTTTCTAGGTGCATTTAAGTTACTTGGAAACAGTAGGGTACATTTGGGTCTTGTTTTTAAGGTTTTCCAGGTGAGAGGAGAGCAGTGCATAGCATGGAGATAATTATTTCCATCTTGTATGAGTACAGGGCACTGTTACAGCTTAAACAAACCCGGGTGGTTTCTGCATGCATGTCTGGACCAATGCTCAGCTGTATGTGCTGCAGGACCCTGTGCAGGTCTCTGGAGTTTTCTCTCTGTGCAGCACTCTCATCTCTAACGCTTGATCTGATTTCTTAATATCAGATGGAGATGGCTTTTAAGAGAATAGCTGGTTTTCATTTAAAGGTAAATGCAAATTAAATTTCGACCAAAATATTGTGAGACATTTGGGTAAGCAACTCAGCGTTGTATCCTTTCTCAAGTACTAATCACTTGGCTCTATTTGACTCATAAAAGAGGGAATGCAAATGCATGGAAATCTCACCTTGGCCACAGAAAGGATGGCTAAAAACTGGGCAAATGGGTGTCCTGGGAGCCAAAGGAAGCACTATTTCAAGGGAGGAAGAGCAATGGACTGTGCCAGGTACCTTGGCAGGTCAATAGAGGTCAGGTGGGAAGAGAGTAAAGGCAGCTTAAGGCCATTAGATACTGGAAGCTCGTGCACAGGATGGAAAGGGCGATGACGAAGGAAGTTGGAAACTTCATCTGTTGAACGGTGTCCCTAGGATTGCTGAGGGAAGCCTCGAGTTTATCATTCGCTTCTATCATTCATTTTCATTCCTAAATAATTTTCGTGTCCTGTTCATTCCCTCTGAACATTAGATTTTCACTCTTCCCTTTGCCCCATTTACTTTAATTAATCTTTTGTCCCCCTTCTGGACCTTTCCTTTATCCTCTACACAGTCCCCTGTGGTTTGTCTTTTGGACTAGACAGGCCTAGTTCTTCTGTTAAGCGAGTAAGCACAGTATTCAGGGTTCTTGATAGTTTTAGGAGCCTATTCAAATGTTTAAATTTCTTTTCAAATCAGGGAAAAAATGAGCAATTAGGCCTAAGAAAATGTTTTTATATGTAAAAAGGGACTTCAGGAAGAAGAAAGTGCCCGGGGGCCCTCGAAAGCATTGATGTCCCCTGGAGCCATACACATTTTGCCCTGAAGCAAGGCAACGCTGGATTCAAAGCATTTCCCTCCTTCATATCCTTCCATGGAAATAGGCCTCAGACTGAGTCAACTTAAATGCTTTAGCCTCCAGATGACCTTCCTGAATCTGTCAACACACTGACATTCAAAAGTTGCTAACGTTACAATCTCCTCTTTCTTCCACAGCCTCTGTGCCTTAATTATACCGGTGGGTTTTCTCAGCGCCTGTCCTGCACATTCCTCCTCTCTACTTCTAGTCCCCAGCCTGAGTTGGTCTTTTCACCTCCCCCTGTCCATCAATGTACAATAATGTGATGATAGTTAACAACAACGTCATGTACGTTTGAAATTTACTAAGGTGGATCTTACATCCTTTGGATACAAAAATGTTTTTGTAAAAAGGAAACTGCTAAGTAACTAAGGTCACACATATGTTACCTAGCTTGATTGTAGTAAATATTTCACATTGTATACATATATCAAATCATCAAGTGGACAACCTTAAATATATAAAATTTTTAATAGACCTCAATTAAGCTGGGAAAAAAATCAAAATTTGACATTTTTAAAACCAATGTATTTTAAGTATCCTTTCAACCTTTTTTTTTTTTTTTTTTTTTTTTAGTGAAGGCATGGGAAAGGAATTTCCTATGAATAAATCACATATTTCTTTGTGTTCAATATAAGAATTTACTATATACTAAAAAAAGGATAGTAACCTTTCCCTCCCCTCATCTCTCTCTCTCTATACATAGTGGTTCCTGCATAAACAGGAAAATGACTAAGTGTTCTTCCCACTTAAGATGACCTAGAGGCATGTGGTCAGGCAAGTGTTCCAAGCACACCTTCCTCTGGGCATCTGAGTGCTGGTCTGATAAGAAACCATCTTTCATTACCACGTTGTGAAGAAAAGATCATTGTGCAAACGATTTATTTACCATTTGTGTTTTCTGTGCACTTGCTGATTTATTCTTAAGTCAATTAAATTACTCCCCCATCTCTTCCATTTATACAATGAGTTGTGAAATGGTGAGATTTATCTGAGGTTAACAGACAAAAAAGAGACCATGAATTTTAAGAAATGGTCCCACTTGATACATTCTACTAAAATATTTGAAGGCTGGTTTAAATAAATAGTCACTAGAGTTGACTATCACTTCAGCTCACTGCGTTATTCCTATCTCAGTAATCTTTATGGTCCCACACCAGGACGGGCATAGATTTCATATGCAAAATAATTCATTCATGAGAAAGTGTTGGTAGTGTTGTGTTGTTCCCCCTCCCACCCAAACCCCCCCCCCCCCCCCCCCCCCCCCCCCCCCCATTTATGAAAAGAGACTGCTTCAAACTACTTCCTCAGAAGGAGGTTTTAAAAACTACCTTGGAAGCATTCAATGCCATTGCATCTATTACTGGAATTCTAACAAAATAAATATGAATTTATGGCTTCAACTTGCTACATTTAAATTGGGAAGATATAACATCCAAACTAGGAGAAGCACACAATAAAACAGAAGAACATAGCAATAATAAACCATAATAATTTACAATTCTGCTTGCTTAAAACTGGAAATATGTATAGTGCAGGATGGCACTTGCTTTTAGAAAACCAAGTGGTTTATAGACAAACAGAATTAAACAATAGCTGCATAGCTGAATTTACTTATTCTCCTTACCCCTTCAGTTTGATGGATGGTGAAGAATGTCAAGATTATTGTCTTATCTGTCAGGGCCTTTGAATAACAAATATTCCCTTTTCTTTTTGCAGTAGTTTGTTTTCAAGTGCTGGAGATTAAGTTAGTTAAGCAAAATTACTTTTATTTTAAGAATACATGATTATCTCTTGAAATTCAAAGAAGGTTGTATATGTGTGTGTGGTGGGGTGGTGGCTAGCCACTTGAAAGTCTTCAGGATCCCCAATTTTGTTTTCCTACAAGAAACTATGTGTCGCTATCATTACCAGCCATGGTTCTTTGAATACTGTCCATCTTGCTATTTGATCTATAGTGTTAAATATGACTGCCTCACAGAAATTAAGTTTATTGTTCTTGTCATGTGAAGACATTTGAGAGTTTTAAAATTCATGTCCAGATGCATGGGAGAGAGACTCTTGTTGGCCTACCTTGGGTCTGTATCTGTTTCCCTGTCTTCAGTGGGAACTGGATGGCACAGGACTTTTGCTAACAGGAGTCTAACCTTTTGGATTAGGGATTCATTAAAAGAATTTAGCAAAACTGGTCAAACTTCTCCCTCCTTCCCCTCAAGAATAGTATCTTTAGAAGAAACCCAGTCTACTCAGAAACTAACACCTACACCCCAGGCACAGTGAATAACACACTGCTCCTTCTCCAACAAAGAGAATTTATTTTCCCACCCTAAAAGATATATGCTTTTCTAGCACAGTTCTTTAAAGCCTACATGTTCAAGGTCAGAAATATCACATAGTTGAAAACATAGTTGAAGAATGCCTGCTATAAATTTAATGCGAGTTGGGAAAAGAGAGGGGAGATGGGGCAAGCACGAGAGTCCACAGGGTCCTACCAGGAGATACCTTGTACTGAGCTTCAGCCAATCACTGCCTCCGAGGAATGCAGACTGTTACCAGAGCTGCTGATTTTTCTGGGGGAGGAGAGGTCTTTGAAATCCACATCATTAAATGAAATTTTTCTATTTGAAGATTTTGGATATTCCTTTAATTAAAAATGAATAGGTGAATAATAATGTAATAGCTTACTTAGATGCTTTGTTTTCAAGTGATGGAGATTAAGCTGGGTAAGCAAAATAACTGAATGCAAGTCAGTGGCCACTAGGTTGTGAACTCCATCATACATGTTTATTAAATGAACTAGAGGCCTGGTGCACAAATTTGTGCATGGGTGGGGTCACTCAGCCTGGCTGACAATCGGGGCTGTCTTCCTCAGTCCCAGTGTGGACTGGCTGGCCGGGGAAGGGATCATGGGAGGTTGACCAGCCATGGGAAGTTGGCTGTGGGAGTGCACTGACCACCAGGGGGTAGCTCCTGCATTGAGCATCTGCCCCCTGGTAGTAAGTGCACATCATAGCAACCATCCCGTTGTAATGGTTGCTTAGGCCAGCAGTCACCAACCTTTTGCACCTCATGGACCACCAGTGGTAACCACCGGTTGGCAATCACTGGCTTAGGCTTTTATATATGTAGATGTGTGAATACATAGATGAATGCCATTACTTTGGTACTCTTGATTGCTGAAATGTTGATCAAGTCCTCCTGAAATATTCATGTCTTAAAGAAGTCAAACTTTTCAAGATGTGATTAAAGTCTCAGCAGTTTGTAAAGGAAGTAAGTTTATTTGCCAGGGTAAGCTTATCTCTTGTGTGAACATATTTTTCTAAGGCTTACCTGGCCATTTTTAACCATTCACCATAGGCTAACCTATTAGGACAACCCATACAAATCCATTGATCATCATCATGCTTACAGAGACAGTGCTGTGGTAGAAGAAAACAAGACTTGCTAAGGGATATAAATGGAACAGAATTGGTGCAAAATGCTTAGCAAATTGCCACTTAGGCCACCGAAGCATGAATAGCTTTTGTGACTGCTCCAATAGGTGTCAGCCAAGTGCCACCTGAGCCATTCTGACAACACTTAAATAGCATGTCACAGCCTCCTGTGCCACATACAAGCCAGAGCAGTGCTATTTCAGACTGAGTGCTGTTCCTCCACCTATTACATAACAGCTAGGCTATATATCTGCTTTGAGGAGTGAAGGACAGTTGATATTTTAAAGGGTGGCGAATTTAGGATCCGGCCGAATAAAATAGCGTAGGCGACTTCCTTGGAAGAGTTCCTGCGCTTGCATAATAACCAAGAGTTTGACGAATTGTACAGAGCTCCCATTTTAAATGATCAGACAGATCTCTGAGCACATGAGCATTTCAACCATGAACAGCAGACCTCTTGAAAAACGTTTCCCTGTGGGGTGACATCTTGCAATTCCCAGATGACATCTTCCCTATTCCCTATGGTAAGGGGGATGACATTTCTAATGAGCGTACTTGTATCATATCTTGTAGGGTCTGACACCCAACTCTCTGACACCTCACATAGGCCTCAGAACAAGAATTCACATGTGTTAGGTGGCTCTGGGGAGCTGCACTATTTAGGGAATCATTAATTTTTTGGAGTGTCATTTTTCCAGCTTTGAGATTAAGAAATATCCATAACAGAGAAATCATACCGGGACCAGTAGATGCCAACAAGATCTCCGTCTCCTTATAATGAGTTACCTCAACTCCATTTTGACCTGGCTGTCAAATTGCCTGCACTCTTGCGCATCCTTATCATCTGCCTCAGTTCCTCAATCCTCCCACCTCAATGTCTCTGGGTGATTGTGTCTCACGTGTTTATGCTTGCAATATCTTCTTTCCTCAACCCAGTTCACTTTCAATGTAACAAATATTTGAATGCACATTTGCTAAAATTTGAATATAGCTTATCCTCTGTGAATTAATTGCTTATTTTTCATTCAAAGTCCCACTCAAGTCTCATTTCCTTTATGAGATTTTCTTACTTGGAGCTTAGTTATTTCAAAAGTATTGCCTCTGAAATTTTCTCCCCACTGATTCAGACAGCAATTGACCTTTCTTCCTTTTTTATCTTATTCTATGTAGGCTATCTGGCCTGAACTAATGTCTCCTTCCTCTACTTAATATTCTATGTTTCTACTTGCACTTGATTTCTTTTCTCAGATCTCCTTTTAAGACTTATATGAAGAATTAAGATACTTATTAACTTCACTATATCTGCATCTTGATATTTCCTTGAGAATAGGTATATCTCATAGCCCTTGAGCCTGTAAGAGACATAAACGAAAGACACACAAGACATACCAACCAATCTTCTGAAGAAGAGTAATAGGAAAGAGAGAGAGAAAGAGTAAAGAGGCCCAATGTGTGGAGACGTCAGCAATAAAAACAATCATATTAGATACAAACCTCCTTCAATTCTCAGTATTCATTCTGTCACTTCAAACTTATATATAAGAGGAAACGAAGGTAGTGTTACAAGCTTAGCGGATAAAGCCTAAGTTAGATGTGCATTAAGAACGTGTTCAGAGTCACTACGATCTTAAATTTCCAAATCAATTTGACATAATGCATGTTCTGATATGCATGTCATTCCGCAGATGAATTCTTGCTCTCCAGTGCAGGTGGGCTCGTTCTCAGGCATCACTGACAATACTTGGATGGGGTATGAAATAGGATTTATGGTCTTGTTTTCTGGGTTGAGAGCATTAATACTTTTGTTTAATTTTGCTCCTGTCACCAAGGAGCTCTCAGGAAATGAGACACTTTTTAAAATTTAAGTTTATTGCACCTATATTGATCTCATTTCATGGAAAAGTTACAGGTCAACAAATTACATTTTAGTTGTACTTTCCTTGTGTCATTATGCTATCTATACAATAAAAGTCTAAGCGACCTTTACTGCGGAATGACCAGAATGACTGGTTGCTATAATGCGCACTGACCACCAGGGGGCAGACGCTCAATGCAGGAGCTGAGCCCTGGTGGTTAGTGTGCTTCCACAGGGGAAGTGCCACTCAGCCAGAAGCCAGGCTCATGGCTGGCAAGTGCAGCATCAGTAGCAGGAGTCTCTCCTGCCTCTGTGGCAGTGCTAAGGAAGGAGAAGCGAGCCAAGTGATAAGGAGCAAAGGGTCCCGGACTGTGAGAGGGATGTCTGACTGCAAGAGGACACATGCTGGGCTAAGGGACACCCCCAACCCCTCCAGTTTACAAATTTTGTGCACTAGGCCTCTAGTAGTCAATAATCAACCATTATATGTACAAGAGGACATGCAACTATTTTTTTTATTTGAGGAGGTAAAGAAATACTTCAAATATATGGGATAAAAACTTAAACAGACATTTATTAAGTTCTCAGCCTGTTCAAGCATAGTAGTTGTCAGTTTTACAAAATAAGAAGTGACAATAGAGTATGTTTGAGATTGCTCAGAGTGACATTACTGATAATTTTTCTCTTTGCTTTTAATCATTATTTTGCTCAAAAAGCTGGAAATGGCAAATGGTCTGATGATAGGTTTTGGAAGAATGATAATATAATTTTCAGTAGTATAAAATTGTATTCTATATTGTAATAGAGAATTTTAGGTAATATAGGATTATGCCATTATATTTTAAGAGGTATATTTGAGCTAATATCAAAGAATACTTTGAAGTTAATTGGGAGCTGGAAGTAGTTTACCTCAAAGAATAAAAATAACACGTATACAGAACCTGATGTCAGGAGGATGCTATATTCAGTGTTCTAAAAGTTCTATGGCTTTTGGCTAGAAGGAAGGAGGGGTGAATAAAGTAATATGAGCAGGAATGTTCTGGTACTGAATTTAGTAAGCAATCTTTTAATCTGGATACCATTCTTGAGAATTTTAACACAAGTGAAATTTAGTTATATAACACTATCATCTATAACACTGCTTATAAATTATAGTATACTAGATTCAATAAAATGGGTAGCATTATAAGCTAAAAATAATTAAGAACATAGGTCATAAAGTGTCTTTATTGTTGAAACAATATTATTTTTAATTTTATAGTATTTTAAATTAAAAATAATCTCTACAGCCCTAACCAGTTTGGCTCAGTGGATAGAGCGTTGGCCTGCAGACTGAAAGGTCCCAGGTTCGATCCTGGTCAAGGGCATGTACCTGGGTTGTGGACACATCCCCCATAGGGGGCATGCAGGAGGCAGCTGATCGATGTTTCTCTCTCATTAATGTTTCTAACTCTCTATCCCTCTCTCTTCCTCTCTGTAAAAAATTAATAAAATATATTTTTTAAAAAATAAAAATAATCTCTACAATTGAAATAAATTCAAATAAGGCAAAGGAGTATATAATGAAAGCAAAGAATATTTTCTACCCCAGCGTCTTCTCTCCAAAGATGCTGATTACTTTTTCTTGTGGCTCTTCAAGAAATTTGCTATGCATCTAAAATATAGGTGATATATAGCTAGGTTTTTTTTTTCTTTTCCAAAAATTGGAGCATACTGTAGACTCTCTTTCACAATTTTATTTTTTATTTTAAATATACATGTTGATGATAGTTTTAAGTCAGCAAATGTATATTTAAATGATATTTATATGTTTTACATTTTACTATCTTAACTAATAAAAGCGTAATATTAAAATTAACCATTTCTCCGGGATGGGGGTAAGCCACGCCCACCAGCCAATCAGAGCTGCTGCATGCAAATTAGCCTAGCTAAGATGGCTTAGGCCGCAGCCCCGGTGTGCAGATTCTCTGGGGCTTCGGCCTCTGCCATCTTGGGAGCCTCCTTCCTGGGAAGGCATCCGGCACCTTGGGCCTGCAGATGCGGGAGCCTGGAGGGGGGGCGGGGACCAGGCAGCTGGACCCCCGTGGCCCCCGCCCGGGAGGTCATGGGGTGGCCAGTGCTGCCCCTCCATCGGCTTCCCAGGAGGGTGGCCTGTAGGGTCAGTGGGAGCTGTGGCCAGCCTGAAAACTGCCCTCAGTCCCTCACCCAGGCTTGCCTCATCCCCTGGGGTGAGGGTCTCCACTGGGGAGCTTGGCCAGCCTGCAAACAGACATTGGCCCCTCACCCAGGCTGGCCAGGCACACCAGCGGGTGGACATCCCCAGAAGGATCCCAGACTGGGAGAGGGCACAGCCCGGGCTGAGGAATCCCCCCCCTGCCCAATGCACAAATTTTTGTGCACCGGGCCCCTAGTCCTATATAATCCTATATAATAAAAGGCTAATATGCAAATTGACCAAACAGCAGAATGACTGGTTGCTGTGATTTGCACTGACCACCAGGGGGCAGATGCTCAACACAGGAGCTGCCCTCTGGTGGTCAGTGCACTCCCACAGAGGGAGTGCTGCTCAGCCAGAATCTGGGCTCACAGCTGGTGAGTGCAACAGACTGCATGAGGGCACAGGCCATGCTGAGGGACCCCCGACCCCCACCCCCGCAAGTGCATGAATTTCATGCACCAGGCCTCTAGTAATATTATATAATACTAGCCTAATGACAGTCATATGGAATTTTTTTTTGCTGTTTTCCTCATTTCTTACTTTTTATAAAACAATGCTATAAACCTCATTGCACACATTTCTTTGCATACTTTTAAATTGTTTAAATTTATTTTAAAGAGAGAAAGGAAAAGAGAGAGGGGGAAACATTGATTTATTGTTCCATTTGTTTATGCAGTCATTGGTTGATTCTTGAATGTATGAGCTCTGACAAGGGATCAAACCAGAAACCTTGGCATATTGGGAGGATGTTTTAATCAACTGAGCTACTGAGCCAGGGCTTCTTTTATACTTTTAATACTTTTAATAATAATAAGCATGCATGCAACACTTCTGAGTACTCTTCTGAGATATTATAGATTATATAAATAAATTATTGTTAAATTCCATGAAGGACATACTCTTTATTCCCTTTGCATATGGGGAAATTAAAGAAAAGAAAACTTGAATAATTTTGCAAAGTTTACATATCTGGTATTTGGCAGAGCTGGAATTGGCAGCAATTAGATGCAAAAGCGTTTTTCTAACACCCACCCTACTCCTCTCGCATATTTGTTTAATCAATTTGTTATTCCACTGATGCTATATTTCCTACACCTATATGTATACTTCCAACTATTTTTATAGTTGTCTGTGTGGTTAAAAAATGTTTTTGGTTATTTGTATTTTTTCTAATTATACCTGTGGAGTCCATCAATTTATAATCCAATCTCTATGTATTGGAATCTTTTTAACTCTTTAGCTACATGGAAGTCTTTGTTTATTTTTGTGCCACATCCCAATAATTTTAGTTATAATTTGTCTAGTTGTTAAATTTGTTCTCATTGCACTGTACGCTTGTCGTTTTTGTTTTTGTTTGTTTCTTATAGTAACTTGATTTTCAGGTTTTGAATCATCTGAGCAATTTATACCTGTTTTATTCTTTATTAATGAAACATACTGGTGTCCATGGTAGTTGTTTCCTCCCAGAGTGAAACTATAGCACCAGCCTGGGATTTGGGGGGAGAGAGAAAACCCCCGTCTCCTTGGCTGTACTTGTCCCGAGTGAAACATCCGGACTAGAGCTCTCCGAACATACACCTGTGGCTCAGGGAGAGTAAACGAGTCATGCCTCAAATACCACAGATTCTCACTCTTATTACTGAGACTTAGTAGATTTTATTGAGTGAATGTTTCTCCATTGGTTGTATGATCTTAGGAGAATGTCTAGAGATTGTAAATTAACATCTTTTGAAGTTAAATTTTTTTTCTGAGAAAAGGTTCCAACCTTTTGCATATAGATTTCTGATTTAATTTTCTCACCAACTTTTTTTGGCCTCTTCACACTCATGAATTTTCATGCCTTATCCCAGCTTCATTACTTGACACCTGTTTGGGTTTTTTCCTGCTTTACTGGTTTTGATTTTTTTAAATTATGCTTTAAAGTTTTCATAGTATTAAATTATGTATCGATTACATACATACATATTTTATTTAGGGTCCTTCAGCAAAGGACAAAGATAGGTTCAGATTAGCTCGGATGTGGGGATATGAATTAACATTATTGTTAGTTGAAATTTTATGCATGACATCATTATTAATGATGGCTTTACCAAGCAAGAAAGGTATCCATATTCATTTTCTTTCTATCAATTGATATACAAAACTTGGAAAGCACAAGCAATGCAATAATGCAAGACTGCTTGCTCTATGCCAAAGCTCTAGGGATTGAGTTTCATTTTTCATTTGAAGAGGAAAATTCTTAGCTACCTTTCAGAAATTATGTTTACATCAAATAAATTGTATACTTGTCTGGTGATGGCAATTTGAATAATGGATGTCCTCTCTGTTGTTCAGATTTCAAATTGGTTTCTCATACAGTCCTTAGATTTTACAGCTGTTGGCTCATTATGTTTTCTGAAAAAAGGAGCAGTTTGATATCATTTTTCACACTATTTTCCATCACACATAGCAGTGTTTCACTATTGTAGGAAGTTGAACTTCCTAATTTCATAAACTGCGTTCCATTCCCACTTCTCAGAACAAGCAAGCAAATGAACACACAAAACAAAACACTCAAGACGTTATTCTCTAATGACAGAAATGTGTCATTTATTCATAAGGCTACTTACTGCATCATCTTTATGGCAATGTGTCCATGTAAAAATGACATAGCTAATACCTAGTTATGCAAGTGTCCATAGTTTAGCTAGTTTACAGAAAATTGTTTTAATTCCACTAGTGGCTGCAAAGTTATAACAAAATCTTGTGGAAGTGATGGAGCTGAGGTTTATATGAATCTGTGAACCAGGGTAAGGAGGCCATATTGCTGTGTATATGTGACTACAAGGTTGCTCTAACTAGTGGTTTCCAATTTATCATAAGATAACATAACATCACATAAAAATAACCCAAGGAACTGAATTGATACTGTTGTCTATATTAAGACAAATTAAATAATTACCAAGAGAGATGGAACAAAAATTTAACATTACTTGTAATGATTCAGTGTTTTAACTTTATTAAAAAGTGTCTTTATCCTTGAAGTAATGCTAAAAAGATTGATTTCAGGAGCTGCCTATGATGCAAAGCAGTTTTTGTTTTTTCTTTTGTTTTCTTTTTACCAAAAGTCTACAAATGATAGTGGAGTGGAAGTAGGGAGGTGCCTGGAGGAGGCCTGTGTCCATGATATTGCATAAACACATCTTTAAATGGTTTGATAACTAGAGAGAGAATTCTACTCACGGGGGGTGGGGGGGAGCTTTTACTTCAAGGACATGGTCTCTATAAATGAGGTTGTATTGAGTATTCCAAGATACAGGTTCCTAAGGGATGTCGACATCAACATGTGCCCAGTTCTCTTTATCTGCATGTTTGCTGACAGTGTCAGGATATTTGGGTCAGATTGGTTTTTGTGGGGGTGGGGTATGTGTTGGCAGTAATTGATTTATCTGTCAATATGATTATGGCTTTTCAGAACGTTACCATTTTATGCAAGGCACTATGCCAGGATTAAAGTTTAAAAAATACCTTAGAGTTCAGCCAAGGTGGCTCAGTGGTTGAGTGTCAAACCACGAACCAAGAGATCACTGCTTTGATCCCAGGTCAGGATGCATGCCCAGGTCGCAGGCTTGATCCTCAGTAGGGGGCGTGTAGGAGGCAGCTCCCCTGCTATAACTTTAGTGCCTTAAATATTTCCTCTATATACATTTAGACCCACATTCTTTCACTGCTTTCTTCAAACTCAAACAAATAACTCAAGAGGAGAAGGAAAGTTTGCTATACTGACTCATATTTTTGCTTGCTTTTTTTTTCTTCCTAATGTTTTCATTGTTGATGTAGAGCATAATCACCTAGCTGAATATACAGGGGTATTAAAAAAAGAAGCAGACATTCTTATATGAACAAGTAACTATTCCAGGAAGAGCCTAAATAAAAGCATAATTCAAATTTACCAATTGGTTTTATATATAGAGATAGTAGTTAGGATTCTGAATGGAGGTTCAATGATTAAACACTCAACCAAGTTTATATTAGGAATTAAGTTCACGGGTTTATTCAATTTACATCATTCTATCAATGTGCAGTCTCTCAATAAATTAAAATTCCAGTGTAACTCATGTTTCAAGGGGGGAAGAAGTGTTTTAAAGTTATGTTTAGTGAAGTGGATTAATTCAGAGCTATAGCACTTCCTTTTCCAAGCATAATACTCCCAAGAGAACTTGTTAAACTTTATTTCCAGAATGTAAAGTATGCATTTTAAAATATGCCATTTTAATATATAGTAAGGGATTCCATATTCCTACCTCTGTAAAATCTTAAATTGTTGACTTAGGAATTTAGAGACATTTTTCTTTTTAATTCAGGATGCTTACTTAATTGGATGTCAATCTCTCAAATGTTTTGAACCTTTAGTTTCTTAATTAAGACAGCTACAATATAATTTGGTAAAAATATGTGCAAACCATCTTACTTATTAACAACAATGTATCAAGGAAATTAATTTATAGTAATTTATGCATAATAATAATTACAATATTTATATTCTCAGTAAAGCAGGTTTTTAAATAATTGGGATCAGTACATCCAATAATGTCATTTATTAACATTCTATTTATTGGTGGAAAATCTTGCTCTTTAAACCATAAAGATAAATTATCTGTAATTAGAAGCATATATATTTTACCTATAATTTTGTGTTGTATTATTTCAAACTTATGGGAAAATATCAGAAATAGTACAAGGAATTCTCATATATAGTCTTTACCTAGCTTCACTATTAGTTTGCACTTTTTCTCATTTGCCTTATCATCCTATCTATATATATATAATCTATATACATAAAGAGGTAATATGCTAATTGGTCCTAATGATGTCACAGTCACAACCGCTATGGAAGAGGCTACCTGCGCATTCACGGTGGGGCTTTGCTCCTGGAGATGGAGTGGAAGTAGGGAGGTGCCTGGAGGAGGCCTGTGCCCGGGAGGATGGGAATGAGAGCCCATAGCGCCCCCCTCACCAGTCCTTTGCCACCCACTGTTCACACTCAGAGTGCTTTGTGGCTCACCTGCCTGGGGAAGGAGCACAGCACAGCAGAGGGGAGGTTTTCACTCTATCCTCCAGTGCCACGATGGGGTGGAGCCCCCAAGTTGCTTGGGAGGTGGGGCAGAAGTGGGGAGGTGCCCGGAGAAGGCAGGACCAGCCCAAGGCAATTCAAGGGACTGAGGGCAGGGCTTGAAGCGGCCAGAGAAGGCCAGAGGGTTGGGGAGCTGGGCTAGGTGTGCTGGAGCTCTGCGTGGAGAGGTCTGGGTGTCAAGGCAGGGCCGCGGGGTGGGCGGGCGGACCTCACAATTTCCAACACTGGGCTCCTAGTATATAATAAAGGCCTAATATGCAAATAGACCAAATGGGGGAATGGCCTGTCCCTATGATGTGCATTGACTATTAGGAAGCAGATGCTCAATGTAGGAGCTTCCCCCTGGTGGTCAATGTGCTCCCCACTCAGCCAGAAGCCGGGCTCATGGCTGCTACTAAGGAGCAGTGAGCAGGGGGCAATAAGGAGCAAGGGCTCCCAGACTGTGAGAGGGCACAGGCTGGACTGAGGAACCCTCTCCTCCAGTGCAAGGATTTTGTGCACTGGGCCTCTAGTTTAAAAAAAAATATATGAATAGGAACTATTTTATGAGCCATTTGAGAGTAGGTTGGAGATATAGTGAGTGCCCTTTACTCCAAAGAGCTTCAGTGAATACTTCCTATATAATTAATAAAATGTAGAAATTTTAACTGGCTATAATAATATTTATATCCCATATCCAAAGTTTTTTCATTGTACCAATAATATTTTTATCACTATTTTCCCCCAGTGAGCCAGAATCTGATATCACTTCATGCATTTTGTCTTTTTGGTCTTCTTTAAATTTAAACACTTCCTTAGCTTTTGTCCTTTTGTCCTTTTTTCACTTAGACATGTTCAGTGGGTATGGACCAAGCATTTCATAGAATGTCTCTAATTTGAATTTGTGTAATGTTTCCTCATGATTACATTTAGGTTATTCATTATTATCAAGGATACTACTAACATAAGTGATGGTGTATATTTTGAAGTGCTTCATATAGGGGGGCAATTGATACTGGTTTATCAAAATTGGTGATGTCAGGCCCAGCCGGTGTGGCTCAGTGGCTGAGCATTGATCTATGAACTAGGAGGTCACAGTTTGATTCTCTGGTTTCTTCATAAACTTTGTTCAGTTTTATAGTTTTAAGTAGGAGGCCAGCAGTAGTACCAGTGATTCTGCTTTGCTCAACATTTGAGGTCAGCAGCATCTATTTTCATATAGAAATCATTACTAGTATATTACTTTATAAAACTTTTTCTTCCCAGTTTGAGATATAATTGACATGTAAGTTAAAAGTATTATAGCACACTGGTTTGACTTACTATTGCAAAATAGTTACTACAATAAGTTTAGCTATCATTATTTCATATGGACTCAAAAAAAGGGCGGGGCGGGGGGGAGTGCTAAAGAATAAGAGCTAGTGCCCAGCCCACATGATTCAGTGTTTGAGCAACAACCTCCAGAACCAGGAGGTCACGGTTCTATTCTTGTGAACTTTTGCCTTGTGTGTGTGCGTGTATTATTTAGATTGCCTAGATATCATGTCTAATAATCTCAACTCCATCTTCTCATGTGGTATTTATTTTCCATTTTGTGCAAATGGTATAATTACCAGCATCTTTCTAAAGCTGTTGAAGAAATAAAGGAGATAATCTTCGTGAAATTTCTTTGTGAGCGATAAAGTGCTGGAAATGAAAGGTATTATTGTGGGGCAGAAGTAAAATACTTTTCAGGCTTTGATCACAAATTCCAACAGAGAGAAGTAGAAATTGATAGTTCTTAGTGGTATTTATCCCCCTTAAAGTTTTTATGATGGCATAAAACTGTGGAAATTGAAATTCTATTTTATTTTTACTGAGTAAGTAAAGATGATCTAACTATTCTACGTTTTAAAGGATTAGATAATTGATCAGAATTTCCCTGAAGTGTATCTTAATTTCATAAGTAGATACAGCTATAAAAGTCATGAGTAGCCCCTTAGAATAAAGTTGAATAATTTATCTTAGAAAATAATACAGATTACTTATTTCATTCGATATTATTAAAATACCTTCAAATATAGGCCTTTGCCTTGATGGTGACTTCCTCAGTTCTCTCTTCTTTACTTACTGTGTGAACAAATTTATCTCAGAGAAGCTAATGGTGGTGGTCACCAGGAGACTTTTGATAATGGAACTAATATTTTCCCATTAGTTAAGCCCCTTCTAATTTAAATTAAATGCATCCTTTTTTTGTCATTCATGGGTGTGGTTTTTTTTGCAATGAGAATTCAAGAAATAAATTATTTTATTCACCAGAATAATTTCCCAAGGTTCTCCCTTGTGAGAAAATCAGTTTCTTGAGAATACAAGCCAAATATGTTAGTCATAATTTTATGGTTTTTTAAGAAGTAACAGCAACATAGGAATGTTTGGCATGAAACAAAAAATTCTATTAGCAGCAAACATCTGTGAGAGTCTAAGAGTGGCATGCGTCAGGGGAATCTATTACAAGGCTGATGATTCTCCCGAGTTTTTTTTCTGAGGATCTAGAAGAGAAATTCTGTTGTCTCAGTTAGGGACATCTACTTTTTCCTAATTTAGCAAAATTAATTTAAATTGGCTGGCAGCTTATCATACCATCTGCATGGAGTATTCCAAAGGAGAAAGAAGGCAGAGATAAAAGGCATCCAGACACCATTTACCAAAGGTGGCAGGAGTTTTAAGGCTGATGTAGAAGGAAGGGGTAGAGGCATGGTAGTCCTCAAGAAATTGAAGATTATTCTTTTATTAGTGGTTCAGCGCATGGATTCATGCACAGTGAAAGGAAATTAATTAGAAGAAATATTTTGATATCGCTATTCGTCCTTTCTCTATAATAGAAGTGTCAGAGATGAAAGAAAATTAGTAAAATGTATATGAAAATAATATATAAATTGATAAATAAACAATAACAACATGGTATAACAAGGACATGATATAAAAACAAAAACATGTTATAAAAACAACAAATACATGATATAAAAACATTGATAAAAATGACTGATAAATTGATTAAACTTATTCTGATATCTTCCTAAACACCACATTAAGAGTAAAAACACTTTCAGAGTGCTTGACTAATTTCCCTTGTGATGAAGTATTTACAACTTCAACATCACACGCTTTGAACTCAAGAGAAAGCAACATATAACTGAGCATGTCCAAAAACGGGTTCAGGTAGGAATATTCCTACTCTGTCTAGAGTTTGTCCTTGTGATTTATTAATAGTCATCACAAATTCTGACATCATGGGAAACTGTCTTTGAATTAATTTAAATGGCAGGCCACTGTCAGACGGGGATGCAAGCTTTCAGCTTCGGAGATGTGTTGTGCTAATAGTTGGTCTTCAGACATATTCAGTCCACCACGCCACCTCCTTTTAGTTTCAGAATGTCAACAAAAAACAACAACAACAAATTCATGATCTGCAATGACAAATTGAAACACATGTGTAAAATTGGTGCCAGTGAGAGCTTTATACATAGCGTGCATGTGTGAGTCAGCGTTTAAATTGCCAGTGCGGGTCATATGTACTGGCCTTTCGGTCCATTGAATGGTCGGATGGATGGACAGACAGATGAATGGTCGATCACTTAGCCTTTTATATATATAGATTCCCAGAGGCTAAAGGGATCCTATTGCTCTCCACTTAACCCCTTTTTATTCCCATTCAGTAAAGTAATCTGATATTTGATTTGTTAATGATCAGTTGAGGAGAGATGTCTTGCAAATCATGTGGCCAAGATTGAAGAATCAGAAGGACCGGGAGGGATAGAAGTTTCTCCTCTGGAGTTCACTGATGCATTTAGTGCTGCCTGAGCTTGGGGAAGGTTCTGTAATCTGTCAAGGAACACCAAATGAAGACAGTTTGGAGAGATGTACTAACTCATTGGATTAACATTGTGAATCATTTCTGAGGGAGAAGGGGGAGGGGTGGGGAATGATAGAGGAAGGGGGAGGGAAAGTGAAAGGACCGTAAGTGCTGTCTTGTTAAATGAAGTAGAGTCAAAGAAATAATGTGAAAATAGGGGCACAAGAAAGAAATGGGAAGAATAGACAGAGTAAAAAAATAAAATGAATTTGCTATCAAATATCTCTTGATTTGAAATTCTTATCTGGGGGCTACTTGGAAAACCCAGCAATGTAGAGAAAACAGATTGTAGTATTTTTCAATGAGCGATTTTTAAGATGAAAACAGTTCATTGATCACAGGTTGACTGATCACAGTTGACCAACAATCTAAGTAATCAAACAGAAGCCCAGTGCACCTATCTAATACATTAAGCAAAAGCTGTTATGGAAGAGAAGGCATAACAAACTGTTTGGAACATGTATCTCTGGATACCTTTTCTCTAGCAAGAGTTAGGAAGAGAAATCCTAAGCCCTTTTATCCTATCAGTACCTGCATTGATTGAAATCATGACAGAGTAGCCAGTGCAGACTTATTCTGAAGCCAAGACGGGTCAGTGTGTACATACGTGGATGGGAAGTTTTCAGTACTTCTCCCCCTTTTTTGATACTTTAAGATATTTACTCTTTTTTTTTAAGTCTTCCTACATTTTATTGGCACTGAAATAGAATATAAGTTGAGCATAAAATCCTCCAAAAATAAATTTTAAAACATTCACACACATACACCACACACAAAACACTGAATACAGATTCTAGTGTATCTCTTCAGCCTCCCTGGGAATGGGTTACTGCCTCAAGGCAACCAGATTGCCACACAACACCAGATTTAAATTGAGCCAATGTCACCTACCACCAAAAGTGTGTCAATATAATTCCAGAGCCAAGCTAGATCTACAAAGTGTCACTTACAACAATTGTACAATGTCTGTGAGAGAACATTTCTCAAGATAGAAGGCAATATACAGGTGGTCATAGGAATATATATTGCTAAATTTTTTTTCAGCAATACCATATGTGCCATCTCAGGTATATTTTGGATTAAATTATATTCAGTGGAATAATATGAGAATATAAGCGTTTTCATTTCTTCCTTTTCTCCCTCTCTCCCTCACCATCTCCTCTCTTTCTTTTCCCTCTTCCCCCTTCCTCCTTCCTCCTGCCTTCTCCCTTTCTGTCTTTCTTCCTCCCTTCTTTTCTTCCTTTCATCTGTCATCCTAACACTACACAATTCATTCACAAAATAACTTTTGGAATAGAGCCTATTTACAATTACTCACTACTTATTTCCCTAGCATTTCTTTTCATGTTGACCCTGCATGCCATCTCTGCCCAGATGTATCACAGGGCATTTCATAGTTAAAATAAAGATATCTTTTTAAATTACATACTTATTACAAATTTAACTATATTTTGTGCTTTCCCTTAAATAAAGAATCATTTCTACTCTTTTCATAGTTTGGTTCAAAATCTTGTGTTTTTTTTTTAATGCTTATTCCTCAGTGACCTCTATAAACCTGTAAACATGCACATTTATCTTACATTCACCAACTATTTGTTGAACAGTTATTAGATATACTAGAGGCCTGGTGCATAAATTTGTCCCTTAGCCTGGCCAGCGATAGGGTCCATCAGGGCCATCTCACCCAGTCCTGATCAGGCCAGACCAGCCCAGCCAAGTCTAGGAACCACGGGAGGTTGGCCAGCCTTGGGAGGTTGGCTGTGGGAGTGCACGGACCACCAGGGAGCAGCTCCTGTGTTGAGCATCTGTCCCCTGGTGGTCAGTGCACATCATAGCTTCCAGCCAGTCACCCGATCGAAATGGTTGTTTAGGGGTGTGTGTGTGTGTGTGTGTGTGTATAGACTAGAGGCCTGGTGCATGAATTTGTGCATGAATTTGTCCTGGGCCTGGCCAGCAATTGAGGACAATCAAGGTCGTTTGGGAGGGTGGTACCTTAGGAGGTTGGCCAGCCAATGGGAGCCAACCTGGTATGCCACCTGGTGGTCAGTGTGTGTCGTAGCGACCAGTAGACCAGTTGTTCGGTTGTTCGGTCATTCGGTCACTTAGGCTTTTATATATGTAGATATCATTTGGGGGTAAACACATGCAAGATAGTCTCTGAAGTGATACACAAATATTTGCAGTGAAATGTGTCAGTAGGATAGTTTCCCAAGCCACACAGAGTACTTGGGGAACAGAATAATTTTATAAATATTTACTGCAAAAGGTAGAGAAAATTGCACAGAAATGGTTCACATTTAAACATGGAATTTCAAGGTGAGCTGGAGCCTCTTGGGAAATAAAAGGGAATAGATAAGAGTATGTCAGGAACAATCAACATTAGAGTGTCAGGAGGAGAGAAGGAAGAAGTATTTATTCATTTAGGAAATAATTACTGTTACCAGACACTGTATTATATTCTGGGAACTATACCTACTCACTGGAAATGCAATAGTGAACAAAACTGAAAAATATTCGCCCTCATGGAACTTATATTCTGGTAGGCTTACATTAGCTATTGTCTCTGAAGGGACTCAAATGCTATTCTAAGGGCTTTGATGTTCATCTAGTGGGAAATTAGAAGCTGTTGGGATCATATTAAGATTGTACTGTGAACGGCATAACTAAATCCACATATAAGAACAAATATATCAGTTTAATAGTTGAAATAATATTAAAACAATATGGAAAAAAATAAAGCAGAATTATTGGGAAGATCAAATTTATATGACTGGGGAACTAGTGGAACAAGACTACATAAGAGTAGGCAAATATGAACTTGACATTTCTAACTTAAGCGAGTCTTTCCAATTGGAAGAGGTGTGCGGTGTGCAAAGTTAGCTCCTGTGTCCTGAATTCCTGGAACACAGAATAGAGAAATGCATATTTGGTGTGAGAGTGAAGGATAGAGAACAAATGAACTATAATGCTGAAATACTGATGTTTCTAAAATTGAGCATTCAGGAGAAAAGCTTAAACTGGATCCACCTGGAGCCATTGAAGGTACGAGGTAGTTGAAATGTTGGGGCTAGAAAGAGGTCCTGTGTAAGAAGAGGCAAAGGTATTAGAGACTGTAAAAAGCAGGCCACTTAGACAAAGTTGTCACAGATTGCTTTTCCTTTTTAATGTGAAGCACCTTGGAACTGTCATCACAATAGTGTTGAAGTTGTGATTGGTCTGGTTATTAGATTTGTGGTTAGAAAGGATTGCATTTCTAAACATAAACAACATTAGAATTTACCCCAAATTATTTGTTACATACTGCAAATATGAGAAGAATTTCTCAAATGTTTTGGTGTGGTTTTTTTTTTTTTTTTTTTTTTGGCTTCATAAACTTTTGCCTAAATGGCCATTTTCTGAATTAACTAATTAATACATCTTACTTTTTAAATCTATTGATAATTAATATTATGATTCTTTATTTGGTGCCCCATACCAGGCTGGATACTAGAGTACTTCTCCACCCCACCTACCAATCACATGTGTGTAGTTTTCAGAAACCAACCTTGGAATCAATGGCTTGATGGTTGAATATATTTGTTTCTGTGTTAAATGAGCCTTCAAGATTGTTTACAATTTCATCTTCAGGTTGTGCTCCGTATGGCACTGAGAATTTAGCTTTTGGCTTTTTGAAAGAGTAAGTTATAGGCTAGCAGTCAAGTAAAGGACACTATTATGGTTAGGATTTTCGGTAGTTTCCCTGAAAACGGGATTGATGTTCCCATTATGACACAATGTCATAAATTCAGCTCTTTCCTGCTGCCTTCTGTGCTCTCCTTCTCCTATTCTTTGTCTATCTTAGCAAATTTGCTAGCCTAGACAATCAGTGGCTCTCGGAGGCTCATGCTCTTGGGAATGAAGCTGCGGCTTCCTCTCAGGATGCAAACATGTCATTCACTTGCCTGTCAGTAACCCAGCCCAGTATCATAGCGAGGGGGGCAATGCATTTCCCCTTTCCTGGGAGTGAAAAGGCCCGGCATGCTTAGAGAGCCACCTTGGGGAATGCGTTTACTAAGTTAGATGCAGAATGAGGGAAATGTAATGCCTAGTTTCAGGGGGAAAAAATAATAGAGAGCAGTAGCTTACATGACCTTGTTTTCTATTGCGAGATATTCTGGAGCCACATCTATGGGGGGAGGGGAAGGGGGACAAACAAACAAACAAGGATGACTATCCTGCGAAGGTGATGAGTTTTTAACTTTCTCCATGAACGTTATTTTGGCTGTTCTTTGTACTTTTTCACAGGGTTCAAATACTTAACTAGGTTTATGTGTTTGCCTTGATGGGAAAAAATTAAGGTAGCCTCAAGGAGGTGGGAGGAGAAGAAGCACCAAGGAACAGACTGCTGGAGACAGAATCAATCAAAATCTTACTAACATAAAGCATAGTCAAAACAGTGGTCTGTAGACCCTACCAGCAGCCGCACCTAACTAATAAGACAATCATACAGTGATAACCCATGAGGACCTTGGAGTTGCTACATTTAGGGACCTGGGCGATGACCTCCCTCCCCCACTGTTTATAAAGGTCCTCATAGACTTTTCTTCCTGTAATCTGTGCTTCCATTGCAGGGCCAATCTAGAATATATTGCGTCCTTGCCTTCATTTCCCCCTTTTATAGAATGCTGCTTTCAGATTTTTAATCTCTCTCTATCTGGAATACACTTTCCATTTTATAGGTCATAATCATGTATCATTTTTATAACTAGAATAAAACTTTTATCCTGTCTTTTAACTTTTTATCTATTTTTTTCTTTAATGTAAATAAAGTCATGATGGCATTTTTTTTTTTTTTTTTCATTAGGGCCAGTGACCTCAGAGTCAATAAGGTATACGCAGGGCTGCAGATCATGAGATGCTGGGAGTAAATATGTAGGGATACACTGATTGTATCCAAACAGCAGTATGTGCTTTTCTTTGTTGTTGTTGTGTGTGTGTTTTTAATTCTCACTGGAGGATATTTTTCCCATTGATTTTCAGACAGAATGGAAGGGAGAGAGAGAGAGAGAGAGAGAAACATCAATGTGAGAGAGACACATGGATCGGTTGCCTCCAGCTTGTGCCCAGAGTAGGGCTGGGAATCAAACCCAAAGCCAAGGTCCACATGCCCTTGATGGGGAATCGAACTTGCAGCCCTTCAGTATGCAGACCCCCTGCTCTAACCACTGAGCGACCTGGCCGGGGCAGCAGTGTGTTTTTATGGTAAGAATGTTGTCCAATTTTCTCTTTAAATTAAAAAGAAAACACACACAAAGATTGTCTTTCCTTTTCTCCTCCTTCCTCATCTTCCTCATTCCCCTGTATAGGATCAGAATGCCTGGGGAGAACTGAAAGATTTAATCCGACCCCAAACCAATAAGTTGACCAAGACAAGCAGGGTAAAAGCGAAAGATCGCGTTTATTGATTGCCTTCGGGTGAGGTTCTCCGGTGTGGGGGGGGGGGGGGAACGGGCCAGGGAAGTCACCGACACACAAACCTGGTCAAGTTTCTTTAAGCTGCTGTTGGGCCAATCAGGTTTGTCTGTGGTAGATGGTGGGGGAGGGGGGCAGAGGGTTGATTTGAGTTCAAGTGGGAGTTTGTACAACTGCATCTCGGCCATCCTGAGAAATTCCAGATGGCCATTAAGGAGGGTGCTTTTACGGAGCAGGTTTTATCATGGCAGCAGTTTGGCCTTGGGCTGTGTGTTTGGCTCAGGGGGTGGAATCTTGAAGGTCCCTTGTCTGCCCAGCCCCCAGACCTTACAAGAACCATGTTAATACTCATGGGAAACTAAGAAGGAATATTATTAACTTATTCAATAAGTATTTATTGGGCCCTTAAGACATGCCAGGCACTACGCTACAATACGTCTCAGAAAAACCTTGCTTTTGGTAGCGAGACTACATGTAGCTGGCTTAGGGGAAGCACTGACCATGAGGGTGGCATTCCAAATGCCCTGATTCTAAAATAGAGGCAAGGATTAGGGGAAGGAGGGATTAACTAGGATTCTTATATGCACGATTCTCCTGGAATAATATCACATTGAAAAGATACATGGAATAGTATAACATAAATCTATCTGGCAGTACTCCAATCCTTTTTAAATGCAAATGGTAGAGTATGAAACACTGCACAATTTTCGCCGGGATGATACGAATGCAAAAGATTAAGGAACTTTGCATTAATAGTGTACTTTGTATGTGTTCCCCACACCCTTCTCGGTGTTTAAAGATCTGAACACTCCTTAAAGAGAATAAAAGCAAAACCAACTTGAAATTCAAACCCGTGAGCGCGGTCAGGAAAGCTCCCAGCCGAAATGTTGCCATGTCAGCCTCCGTTGACGTTTTTGGATTCTGTTTTTCTTCCCCACCTTCTCACCATGGCCTTAGCCGTTTTGTCCTGGCCGAGACCCCTGGTCCTCCCCGCGTCCTGATTGTGGAGGCATTGCTGATACTCTCCATCACCGATGCTTTGGCTGGAGATTCCCGTTACGATTCAGAGGCATTTTACAAAGCAGATGAGTGCCAAGCCCCCGGCAGCATTTGTACATGTAGCATCTGTTCTGTCACCGGGAGACATTAATATCACCATCATATATTCAAGCGGCTTGTAGCTCTAGAGGCAAAGTAAAGT
Source organism: Murina feae (assembly GCA_004026665.1). Taxonomy (NCBI): domain Eukaryota; kingdom Metazoa; phylum Chordata; class Mammalia; order Chiroptera; family Vespertilionidae; genus Murina; species Murina feae. The sequence goes on from PVJC01005234.1 coordinate 37,470, forward strand.
GACCTGTACTAGGTCACGCATCAGTCAACAT